>JAVSBS010019858.1:0-13204 GCA_033124195.1 Coracias cyanogaster
GCCCCGGCGCTGTCTGGGGTGCGGGGACCCGGGCGGGGGGCGGCGGGCGGCGGCCGGCCCCGCGCCGGGGTGCGGGCACGGGGTACCCGGCGGAGCCGGGGCTGCGAGCCCTGAGGTGGGCGTGCCGCCTTGCTCCCAGCACGGACGGGCCCCGGCTGCCGCTGGCGGAGCGATGTCCGAGGCCGTGGATCTGTCCTTCCTGTCGGACGCGGAGAGGGAGCTGATCCTGCAGGTCCTGCAGCGCGACGAGGAGCTCCGCAAAGCAGAGGAGAGGAGGATCAGGTGAGGGCGCGGCCGGGCCTGGCTGCCCTGCTCGGGGCTGAGGGGCGAGGGGGCGGCGCTGGGGCGGTGGCTCTGCCCCAGCCCCGGGGTCCCGCCGGGGCTCTGACGGTTCCCGGTGGCGCGGTCCGAGCAGGCGCCTGAAGAATGAGCTGCTGGAGATCCGGCGCAAGGGAGCCAAGCGGGGCAGCCAGCGCTACAGCGAGCGGACCTGCGCCCGCTGCCAGCAGAGCCTGGGCCGCATCAGCCCCAAGGCCAACACCTGCCGGGGCTGCAACCACTTGGTGTGTCGGGACTGCCGTACCTACAGCCCCAACAGCTCCTGGCGCTGCAAAGTCTGCACCAAGGAGGCGTGAGTACCCGGGGACCTTCTGCGTGTGCCTCCTGTCTGCTTCCTCCTCCCAGCTGCCCCAGCTTGATGCCCTACCGCCAATTTTTCCTAGTTGCTTCCAGCTTTTTGGCTGGTCTTCTCTAGCGCTGAGCATCTGCCTCTGCTGTCACTTCCTGGGGTGGGCATCCGTGGTTGGGTGATGGAGAACTGGCTCGCACCCCACTCTTGGGTCTCCTTCGTGTCCTACTCCTTTTTACCCTTGATTGATTGTGGAATCTCCCCACGTGCCCCTCACACAGCCTGTGTTTCAAGCACCCCAGGTTTCCCCCTTCTTGGCCTCCCCTGTCCTACAAAACGTCTCTGCCCGGCTACCTGCTGAACGTGCCCACTGTGCCCATGCTCATCTTGGCTGCTGGCAGCGCTGATGGTGACACTGGGGCACAGGGAGCAGCCTCCCACTATCCCTGAGTGCCCCCCCTGCCTCCCTGCCCTGCAGTGAGCTGAAGAAGACGACGGGTGACTGGTTCTATGACCAGAGGGTCAACCGCTTTGCCAACCACCTGGGCAGCGACATGGTGCGGCTGTCCCTGCGGCACCGGTCGGCAGGTACGGGTGCCACAGCGATTCCTCCTCCTGCAGCCCGGCCCTCTGGGATGCTCCAGCTTTCCCTGGAGCTTCTCTGCCCAGTGCAGAATTGGCTGGGAGCAGTTCCTGCTCCAGGTAGTGGGCTTGGAGCTGTGGTTCTCCTGATGCCTCCCTCCTTCTAGCCAGCAAAAGAGAAACTGTGGGACAAACCCTCCTCCAGAAAGCCCAGCTCAGTGAGCCCAAAAGCTCCTCCACAGCTCGGCAGCAGAGCCCCCCAGCACCCCGGGACAGACCCAGGTGAGGATCTGTGCTGTCTGCCCTGCTCCGGGTGCCAGCCCTCACCCGCTTCAGGGGCGGGAGGGATGCTCCTGCCCTGCTCGGATCACTGGGGCGCAGAAGCTCTCTCTCAGACCGGCCTCCTCGCCAAACAGGACATACCTGTGGTTTTGTCTGTCTGCAGTTCGAATGCCTCAGAGCCTCGGGATGGCAAGAGCGACACAGAGTCCATGGAAAACATGAGCCTGGATGGCTACAGACCTAGTCCTGGTGGCGTGGGGGGCAGGTGAGGGGCTCCTGGGTGGGTTGTCCTTGGCAAGGCTGGCCTGGCAGAGGATGAGGACCTTTGTCTCAAGTGTGTTTTTCTCAGTCTCATGATGGGGAGTTGGTTCCTCTAGCTGGGCTAAACCAGCCCCTGGGACGCTCCAGGGAGTGCTTCCTGGCCAGCACTCGCTCTCCCAGCCATGCTTTTGGCCTGGGACGGACCTTTTTGTGCCCTCCACAGGAGGAACTCCTTGGAGAGAGCTGCCCCTGTCAGAGATGGAAAACAGGTTGCCGTGCCAGCAGGACCTGCTGCCTCCAGCCTGACCCTCCCTCTCCGTTCCAAAACCACGTTCCCTGAAGGACGGGTGCGTGCCGCTGCTCTGGCAGGCTCAGCCCTGTCCTGGGGCACGGGGCTGGGAGCCCTGTGGGGTCCCCAGCCTTGCCCTGCTCTGAAGGGACCTTTCTTCCCCAGGATGCCACCATGGGGAGCCGCAGCAGTGCCTTGGTGGATGAGCATGAAACGATATTCAAGAAGAACCCCCGGCGGGTGTTGAGGCCTGCGGGTGAGAGCTGTGCGGGTGCCAGGGGGTTTGGTGTTGACATGGCAGGGGGTGGGTGCCCACTTCTCTCTGGGCCACAGCGAGCTTTTGGTGTGGCTGGGAGAGGCTGGGGCAGACCTGAATGAGAGAGCAGCAGGGCTCTGCTCGTCCTGCACTGTGCCACTGTCTCCTGCCTCACCTTCTCTCATGCAGATTACACCAAGTCAGTGATCGACCTGCGTCCAGAGGACTTTGTGGGGGAAGGTGGCTCTTTGGGGGACAGGAGCAAGTCAGTCCCTGGCCTCAACACGGAGCTGGTGAGACCCTCAGCACGCTGTGGAGCTGGCTGCCCGGCCGGCTATGCCCTGCTGCTCCCCACACAGATGACTTCTCTCTGTCCTTGCAGGAGGAGGAGGACGAGGACATTGACAACCTGGTGGAGATCCATCGCCAGAGGGTGGCACGGGGCAGCATGCGGAGCGGCACCTCCTCAGTGAGTCCCCACAGTGTGGCTGTGCTGGAAGAAGTGATGGAGGACAGTGGTGACAAGCTGGGTGGGAGAGAGGCAGCATGGTCAGCTCCCGGGGTGCATGGTCAAGAGGCTGGGGCGTAAGGACTTCTTCCCCTTGGAGGGAATCCAAATGTGGAGACCCCGATGTCTTCCTAGGAGCCTGCATGGGGTTGGGAGGCACTCAGTGGCCATCCCCAGCCATGGAGGGGTGAGAGGGGCTGTGCAGAGGTGGCACAAGGAGTAGCCTTGCTGAGGATGAAGAAGGACTGTCAAGTGATGCTGCCCTGGCTCAGCCCTGTCATGTCTTCCAGAGCACGCTGGGGAGCATGGTCAGCATTTACAGTGAGGCTGGCGACTTTGGCAACGTTGCAGTCACTGGGGGAATCTCCTTCTCCCTGAGCTACGAGCAGAAGATGCAGACCTTGTTCATTCACGTGAAGGAGTGTCGCCAGCTGGCCTATGGGGACGAGAGCAAGAAGCGCTCCAACCCGTGAGAGCTGGGGAGGCAATGGCTGGTAGCACCGCTGTTGGTGCTCAGCTGGGTTTTGGGGTGTCCACCAGAGATGGGAGCTCTAGATTGGGGGTCTTGGTGAGGCAGGACATCCAGGGTTGCCCTGGGAAGCTTCTGGGGCTGGTTGTGGGGAGACCGTGGTGAAGTGCTGGCTGCTCCCTCCCTTCAGGTATGTGAAGACCTACCTCCTGCCTGACAAGTCCCGGCAAGGGAAACGCAAGACAACCATCAAACGCAACACCATCAACCCCTTGTACAATGAGCTGCTGAAGGTAAGTGGGGATGGGCTGGGGTGCAGCCTGCTCCCTGCTGTGGGGCCAGGCAGGCTTTTGGCCCTGAAGATGCTGCTGGAACAAACCAGGGGAGGGGTGGGCTCCAAACCCTGAGGTGGGGGCTCTGCAGAGGACCCATGTCCAGACACTGTACCCTGAAAGCTGGAAAAACCTGCTCTCAGGCTGAGTGGCTGCTCTGGTGTGGCTGTGGAGTCAAGCCCTGGGTGCCGTGGCAGGGTGGAGGCACAGCAACAGATGTGAAAGTGTCACAGGCCGTGTTCTTGGCTCCTGTGGTATCCCCCAGAGCTGGGGCCTTCTGCTTACCTGGAACATTGCTTTCCATGGAGAAGGGTCCTGGGCCACTGCAGACAAATTGCAGAGGTGGGAGGGAGGGCAGCATGGCTGCAGAGAAAGAGATAAGGCGTTGTGGGCCCCAGGGCAGAAGCCCCTCACCATCCCTGCTGAGGCCACCATGGGATGATAGGACTGGCTGTCTCTGTCCCTGAGCTCAGCAGAGTGTTTCTGAGGCCAGGTGCTCTCTGGACAGGAGGGAACTGGGAACTGTGGTTTGGTTTCCAGGCTCCCACAGCCTCAGGTTTGCTGAGGTCTTGCACTCTGACCACCTGAGGCTTGGTGGGCTGGCAGAGCTTCACTTGTGGTGGCACAGGGTGGAGTGGCTGGATGCCATGAATCCTGGTCCTGGCTCTGCTTGGGCTCCAAGGATCACTTTCCTGGAGAGCATGTGCTTCTGCAGCACTGCCCCAGGATTCTGAGGTTTCAGCAGGTTTGGAAAGGAAGACAGTCTCCTGTGTTCATCCATTGCCCCTCAAAACTGTCTCCTCTCCTGCTCAAGAGCTGTGGCCAATGGCGTATGCCAAGCCTGTCCCTTGCCTCGTGCTGCCTGCTCACCGGTGGTTTTCCTGTCTTTCTTCCTAGTATGAGATTAGCAAGTCCCTCCTGCTTGCGAGGACACTGCAGTTCTCAGTCTGGCACCATGACCGCTTTGGCCGCAACACATTCCTGGGGGAAGTGGAGGTCCCACTGAACGCCTGGAACTTCGACAGCCACCTGGAGGAGTTTCTGCCGCTACATGGCAAGGTGCTGGCCCTGCCACCCCAGCCCTGCTGCCCGCAGCCTCCCATGCTGGGCCCTGGCCAAGGGTGGGCAGCCCTCAGTGGGCAGAGGGATGCAGAGACCTTGGCCAAGAGCTGTCAAAAGGCTTGTGCCAAATCAACTCTTTGGAGAAATGAAGAGCCCAGAAGCAGACAGCAGTACTGTTGTAGTAAAAAATGGCAGATCTTCTGCCCTGAGCCTAGCTTCCCTTCTCTTCTTCCTCAGTAAGTCCCCTATGTGATGCTGCAGGACTTGTCTCTGCCCCATCAGGTATTTTCATTCTGCTTGCTTGATTGCTCCAAGAGCACAGCTCTTGCCAGCTCCCTGTCCCAGCTGGGAGGAGTTGGAGCCAACTTCAGGGAAACAAACGGGGGGGAATTGGCCAGGACATCCTGCTGTGGGTTGCAGAGCTAAGGCAGTGAGGACCTTTATGCAGCTCGATGGCAGCTGCTGCTGTTGTACTTAAGTCTGGTTCTCTAGACTAACTGGTACTGTGTGCTCAGCCCTTGGTGTCAGTGGGGCTCAAGCAGCTTGTGGAAACCCCTAAAATAGGGTTTCCTAAGGGAAATGATGGAGCCAAAGTAGGATCCCAAAGGAGCTGGTCTGAACCTGACCTGGGGAGGGTCTGCAGGCACTTGTGCCAGCAAAGGCACCTCTAGGAGAAGCTGAGCCCTTTGGCCCAGCATGGGGAGGTGCTGCGTAAAGACCAGGCCATCGCCACCTCTGCTTTGGCCTCTCTGGCAGTATTTGCTAAGTCTTGCCTCTTTGCAGATTGGGGTGGATGCTGCTGGTCTCCACCAGTACAAGGGGGAGCTGGTGGTCTCCATGAAGTACATCCCATTTTCCAAGCACCCTGGGGCCGGGAATGGCAGGAAGGGTGAGTGCTGGAGCTGGATCTCTGTGTAGGCTGTGGGAGCTGGGACTGGGTGGGTTTCTTGGATGGTGCCACTGCAGCCTTCTCCTTTGCAGTCCCTGCAGAGCTGCTCTGGGTCGGGGCAGACCTGTCTGTCCTGAGGCTGGCCAAGAGGTCCCAGTGCTTTCCTGGGGCTGGACCAGGCTGGACTGTTTGGCCTTACATGAAGTGATTGTCTGCTGTCACCTTGGCAGGCAGGGCCAGTAAGGGCAGAGGCAAGAGAAGATACTAGCTGCGGATCTGTACCTACCTCTGCGATGAGGCTGTTCAGCAGGACCTTTCCAGAGGTTTGTGATGATGGAAATTAAGGTTGATTAATTCTGCCCGTGTTTGGTTTTTCCCAGGCAAAACAGGGGAAGGTGGTGAGCTCCAGGTCTGGATCAAAGAAGCCAAAAACCTCACAGCTGCCAAATCTGGGGGGACCTCAGACAGCTTTGTCAAGGGGTGAGTGTGGGTCCCAGGGCAGGGGGTGCCGAAGGCACTGTCCTCCCTGGCTGCATCCCAGCGTACTTCCCAGAGGTGCTTGTGAGGACTTGGTGGAGGGAAGGGTCTCTGTTACCTGCCCTAGACTGCCTGCATTGGTACCCTGGAAGTCACCATCTACCTAGAGACAAGATGCTCCTGGTAGCAAATGCTTTCCTTGGTTTTGGCTGGTTGAGAGGTTGCAGGGGGAGACTGTGCAGGGCAAGGCTCCAGCTGCCATCAGATTGTCTTCCCAGAGGTCACCAAGCCACCAGCCAGCATGGCTGGGGGTGAGCAGGCTCCAGTTCCTGCTCTCTCCCCTTCTTACACCACTCACAGTCTGCTGAGACCCCGTCCCTTGCAGACTGTTGTGGTCCTTCTTCCTGAGCCGTATCAGGGAAGGTGGGCTCCAGGCCAGGTCCTGTGGTGCTGAGGTGCCCCAGCCCCTGGAGCAGAAGGCAGTTGCACACGTGCTGCTAACCCAAGGGGTTGCTTCCCCCAGCTACCTCCTGCCACACAAAAACAAAGCTTCCAAGAGGAAGACACCTGTGGTGAAGAAGACCCTGAACCCTCATTACAACCACACATTTGTCTACAATGGCATCAACCCTGAGGACCTGCAGCACATCTGCCTGGAGCTGACCGTCTGGGACCGGGAGCCACTGTCCAGCAACGACTTCCTCGGGGGTGTCCGCCTGGGGGTGGGCAATGGTGAGGAGCTCTGGGGTCCCCGCAAACCCTAGGGCCAAGCAGCCTTGCTTGGGGCTGCCTCGCTTGCAGGCAGGAGGCTGCTCCGGCAGTGACTCCTGCCCACGTCCATCCTTTCTCCCAGGCATGAGCAACGGGCAGGCTGTGGACTGGATGGACTCCACAGGCGAGGAGCTGAACCTGTGGCAGAAGATGTGCCAATACCCAGGCTCATGGGCAGAGGGGACGCTTCAGCTCCGCTCCACCATGGCCAAGCTGAGGCCATAGCTGTGTCACCAGGACTTGGCCAAGCTGCTCGGGAGCCACAGGCTGCACAGCCTGGCTGGGCTGCCACACGTGGGTTGATTCCGGTTTTTTGCTCATACTTTAACATGACCTTCTCTAAACAGGCTTGGGCAGAAAGTCTTCTTGGCCTAGCTTCGTTCAAAAGGTTTTGTTTTTTGTCTTAGGCTTTGCAGAGAATTTCAGGCTGAACTGGAGTCCTTGTGGACCCGCCCTTCCCCCCAGGCAAAATGCTTTGAAATGGGGTTGGGTTTTTCCTTCTTTCCATTTTTCTTACTCCCACCCCCTCTGTTTCACAGTGTGTTCCCTCCTTGTCTTCCCCACGGTCCTCCTGCCAGGATGCTGGTGGCCCCAGGGCTGGGGCAGTGTGCCCAGCCCAGCCCTGGCTGTGGGACTGGGATGGAGCCATACAGGGTCAGCTGGGGGGAGTGGTCCCCAGGAAGGATTCATTTCCCGGGCCTCTCTGCAACACTCCTTCTGCCAGCACTGACTTTTTATACAAATTTATTTATTTCAAGTTAATACTCTACTGCCAAAACAGTTTGGGGGAAGGGTGGTGGAAGGGGAAGCAAGGGCTAGGGTGGCGATGGCGAGCCCTCGGGGTGGGCTGGGCACTGGCTTTGCTGAGCGTGGGGCTGGCTGCATTTCATAAAGGCTTTGTGGTGGCTCTGGCAGCATCCCCAGGGTGAGAGGGAGTGGACTCAGGCTGTGCTTGGTGTGAGGATGCCTGTGGGGATGATGATGCTGCTGTTTGGAGGCTGTTGTCCTGCCTGCTCTCCTCTGCTCTGGTAGCCCGGTGGCTGGCTCCCTGTCTCCCAGCTGCCCTGGGGTTTGTCTCCTACCATGGTACTGGCTGGGCTGAGCCATCCCACCCCACAGCCGGAGGCTGCTCCTGGCTGCAGAGCAGTGGGGACACTGCTGACACGTGGCCCCCGTCCCCATCCCTGCTCGCCTCTCTGTGCCAGAGCAGCTGAGAGGGGTTCCCCTTCCCCTAGAGGTCCCCAGCACCCTGGTCCTCCTCTACGGTGGGCAACTAGAAAAGCAGAAAGGAAGGTGTCTGTCCCCTGAGACTGGTGGCGGTGGAGGGGGGTCTCCCCGGCGCTGCCTCACTCGCAGGGGTCCCCGCTCTGCGCCCGCCGAGCTGCCTCCCGTTTGCTCAGCAGGTAGGTGTCGATGAAGACAAAGAGCTCGTCGGGGTTGACAGGGGAGATGTAGCGCTCACGGTCGATGCCCGCCTTGTCCAGCAGCACCGCGTTGAAGTGGGAGCGGGTGAGGTGCAGGAACTGCCTGGGGGTGCAGGGAGAAGCCACTGGTCAGGGCTGGGGTAGTTGCTGTAGAGGGCTGAGCCTGCCCGCCCCATGCAACCATGCTCAGGTCCTCCTGGGGTGGGCTCTCATCTCTTCCTTGGGGCTGTGAGCTCTGGGAGGGTCTGGTGATGCTGTATTCAGACTTGCTGGGGGTGTCCCTACCCTGCATAAGCCCCTTCAGTGCAGCTTGAAGGGGCTGTCCATGAACACAGCTGCAACCTCATGCTTTGCCATCCCCAGAGCTGTCCCTGTGCCTGGTCCCCTCGCAGAGGCACCTGGCTCTGCAGGACTGCCCCGTGTCCCCCCCTACCTGAGCTCCTCGATGATGCCAAGGGACAGCTGGTGCTCCCGGATACGTCCCACCTCATGTGGGGGCTGTCCCACCAGCTCCACGGTGGTGACATGACGCAGGTCCAGCCCGCAGGCAGCTTGCTGTGGAGAGGAGGGGTGGTGAGAGGGTGCTGGGGGGCATGGGAAGCGGGACAGCAGGAAGGTCTCCTCACCTGCAGCATGGAGATCTGCATCTTGTAGTAGCGGTTAGAGGGGTCAGGGGCTGAGATGACAAGGAGGCGGCGCTTCTCATGGAACTGATCCAGCAGGCTGGCAGCTGAGTTCACGGCCGTGTTGATCTGCATGGCTAGGGCAAGAAGACAGCGTGTGGGGAGGTGCTGTTTTGACCTCCATTATTCTGCCCGGCTTGGAAGCATAGGCCCCCTGAGGGCCGGGCATCTCTGTGACCAAGTCCTCCCACCACTTACGTGCACAAAGGGGCTGGGAGCCCGTCCACTGCTGGGTGGACTGGCAGACCCGCAGGGACGTGCCCTGGCGCTCGTAGCCCCCGTCGCACAGGTACTCGCAGGTGGCGCCGTAGTTGTTGCCGTCGGAGGTGCAGGACAGGTAGCCGTTCTGCGGAGGCTTCAGGATGGGGCAGCGCCTCACTGAAAAGAGGAGCTGGGGTGAGGGCTAGGGTGATGGGACATGGCCCCAGCCGTGGGGTGTGGAGCCCAGGCAGCCCTAGGGGAGCCCGCCTCACCTTGGACGCGGATGCTGAACTTGCAGCTGGCTCGGTTGTACGCCTGGTCATAGGCAGTGTAGCGGATCACATGCTCTCCTTCAGGAAATTCGGAGCCAGGCTCTGGGCCCCGAAGCATCACCCTGCACCCACCAGACAGGTTTATCCATCAGGGCCCTGGGAGGAAGCACCCAGCATGGCCCCCGTGCTCGCTGGCAGTGTCCACACTGCCTCTTCCCTCACCTCTTGATGACACCATCAGCAGAGTCCTTCACGCGGGGTGGGTCCCAGTAGATGGTGGCAGTCAGCTTGCCTGGCTCAGCTATCCGCTCCCGGGAGTCAGGGCAGCGGATCTTGGGAGGGTCCAAATCTGCCAACAGGGAGGAGAGGACATCAGGGAACCTGTGGGTGCCAGGGCTGGGATACAAGAGCCGGGCACTGGCCCTGGTACTCAGCCAGCCCAGGGGTGCCATGCACAGCCCAGGCACCCCAGAGCTTCCCAACCCGCTGTAAAGCCAGCACCGAGTGCCTCAGATCAGTGTGCCCTGCACCAGCCTGTGCTTCAGGGCTAACGGCACCTTGGGGAGCAGTTGGCACTGGGGTCCCAGCACCAAGAGGTGCAGGAGCTGGCACCTGGCAATGTCAGGGTGCCATGAGGGCGATACCTGTAGGTACCCTAGGGATGGAGGGGGCCTGCCCTTGTGTGTCCCAGCAGCGTGGGGCTGGGAGGACAGTAGGGTGAGAATTTACCTACACAGATTGGCTCGCTCCCGCTCCAGCGCCCATCCTCCATGCAGATGCGGCTCCGGTCACCCTCAAGCTGGTAGCCAGGCAGGCAGGTGTAGTCGCAGCGGGAATCCATCTGCACGCCAGCCGAGCACACGTAGGAGCCCCGCAGCACTGCCGGCAGCACATGGCACCGGATTTCTGGGACAGAGAGAGCAAAGAGGGGATGGAAGCTGCTGCCCGGCCATGCTGGTGGGCAGAGCATCCAGGACTGGCCACCACGGGTGCCCACAGGGATGCCAGCAAGGCGATGGCTGGGGCACGCTTACGTCGGCAGTATGCCATCCCGGACCAGTGGCGGCTGGGCAGGCACTGGACAGTGCTGGGTCCCACCAGCCGGTACCCGCGGGCACAGCTCAGCTCGCAGCGTGTCCCCAGGCTGCTGCGGTAGGAGCCCCCCCGGGGCGAGTAGCAGGTGGCTTCTCCACGGTGGATGTTGAGTGTGGCACACCACTGGGGCACTGGGGGAGAGGAGGGAGGTGAGGAGAGCATCCCAAACACTGTGCCTCAGTTTCCCCATGAGGACCAGAGGAAGGGCTTTGGGTGCTAGTACCTCGGCGGTAGTCCAGGGCAGGCTCAGGGGGAGCTTCTTCCACGTACACTTCATTAGTGTGACTCTCAGATGTGTAGTAGCCGGACCCTTGGGAGGAGGAAAGAGAGGAGGGGCTGTGTGATGGTTTGTGGCTGCAGCAGCACCCAGGCAATGTCTCCCTGGGCGGCTGCACCCTCCAGCCCCAAAACATCCCACAGCTCCCAGCAAGCAATCCCATCCCTGGTCAGACCCTTCCTGTTCTCCTTGGGGCTGCTGTCAAGGGTTAAGCTGGGCAGATAGCAAGCCCAGTCCCCAGTGACATGGTGCGTGCTGGCACCAACCCGCAGACTAAACAGTGGCAGGAGCAGCCGCGGTTATGGCAGGAAACGGGTGCTGGCGCGGAGTGGGCTGGCACCGACCCCCAGCTTCGTGCTGCCGGGAAGTCCTCCTTCCATCTGCTCCTGTGGCACCATCCCTGCCACCACACATCCCAGGGGAAGGAATAAAGCTGCCTTCTTCTACTGGTCCCAGTGGAGCCCCTGGCCAAGGCAAGGGAGGAGAGGCAGGTCACCCGGTGGGGGTCTGGTGGGGATGCAGTCCCTCGCTTGTGCACCAGGGAAGGATGAAGCTGCTGGAGGGATGGTGCTGGGGGGCTTGGCCGGAGCTGCTGGCCCCACGCCACCCATGCTGTGCAGAGCAGCCTCTGGCCCCATGGACGGGGGGAGGACAACCTTGCACCATCCTTGTGGGCCATCCTCTGGCCTGCACCACGTCCCCGTGGACAAGGGACCAGCAGGCAAGGAGAGAGGCATGCAGGGGGAGAGGGCTGGCGTCCTTCCCCGCGGCCCCTCGGCGCCTGGGCTGGCCACGGCATTCCCCGGCACTGAGCTCACGTTTCCGCTGCGTTTCCGCTGGCCCCCGCCAGCATGGCCCCCTGCTCGCCACCAGCCCACCCCACCACAGGCCCCACTCCAGCATGGCGGGGATGCTCAGCCTGGGAAGGCACCCCAGTTTTTGGGAAGGGGCTATCCGCTGAGGCCAACTCAAGCAGCTGCCCTGCCATCAGGGGAAGGAAACTCCATTACAAATCTCTCCGACATGAACTTTACTTGCAGAGCCCTCCCCACCGTTTCCCACAAGCTTCGTTAAGTCGCCCACTCGTTCCCACAAGCTTTTATCCCGCTGCCCTGGGGAGCGGAGGAGCCCAGGGCAAGCGCAGGGCTGGCACCCGTGGGGCCAGCGGTGGGGATGTTGGTGACCTGGCGAGCAGGGCTCCTCTCCGAGGGGGCTCCAGGGACGGGGTGCGCTGTGTCCCCGCAGGCAGATGTGCCATTTAACTGCCATGTTCCCTTGTCATGCAGGCGCTGCCTTTTCCTTCTCACCTGGGGCCAGCTTGCAGCCCCAGTTGCACCAGGCTGGAGCATCCCCAGCCAGCTGTGTTGGCAGCACGGCAAGGACCTGGGGATGGGAGCAGGGAACGGGGAAACCCTCCCAAACTGGGCAAGGGCTTTTAATCCTTGCCCCAGCTGTGCAGCTGCAGCAGGGGGTGGATCTGAGCACTCCATCCAGGCAAACATCTGGTGCCGATGGCCCCCGCGGGAGCAGGGAGGCAGGAGGAAAGCTTGACTCCCGGGGGCAGGGGCGTGATGGAGAGGCTGGTCTCCTGCTCCTCTCTGGCTGCCTCCCAGCACCCCCTCCTCTCCTCCCTGTACCCCTCCGTTGCACCCCCGCAGGCACCGATGCTCTCCTGGCATCGCTGCACCAGGCACCCCTCCCTCGGCACCACCAGCCCCCCGAGGGGAGCGAGACCCTGCGGGCTGCCGAGCCGGGAGCCCCGCTGTGCCCGCACACCCCAGCGCTCACCTTCGTGCCACGTGGATGACACCAGCCTGGCGAGGACAACCAGCAGGACGGGGGCCGCCTCCTGCGCCATGCTGGGGGGCCAGGGGCCGGCCAGCCCACCTGGGGCACCGGCTCCGGGGGCAGCCGTGGGCTCCGGCGAGGATGGAGAAGGGCTGGAAACAGAGCGACGTCCCTCGCTGTCGCCTTGTCACCGCACAGACGCGCGACCCTCCTGCCTGTGCCGAGCGAGCCTACTTTCCTCCTCTGCTGCCCGTCCCAAACATTCAAAAGCTGTGAGTCAGGCCCAAAATGATGAGACTGTAAAAAATAGTAAATCCCAGGATCACCCGTTTTCCAACGCACCTCCTGCTTCTCCGAGGCTTTAAAAGTTTGTCAGAGTTTTTTCTTTGCAGCAGAAGAGCCAGGAGCCTGTTTGGACACAGGAGAGAGCCAAGTGGAGACAGTGCCAGGCTCCGGGAGCAGGGTCCTGGGGGGGGCGAGGGCAAAACCAGGGAAGCCAGGGCCCTTTTTCCACCCCTTGCCAGGAGGGAGAGAGAGAGACCTCGCTGCAGAGAGCGGGCTCTGAAACCAGTCCGGAGACAGCGCGTCCAGCTGGGGCCTGTTTTCCAGCTGAAGTTCGGCCCGAAGCACGTTGGTTAGGACCTGCTGCCCCGAATCC
>JAVSBS010019859.1:15667-28537 GCA_033124195.1 Coracias cyanogaster
TCACCTGATCATAGAAGGAGATCAGGTTGGTTAAACAGGACTTGCCCTTCATGAACCCATGTTGGCTGGGCCTGATCACCCTGTTGTCCTGCACTTGCCGTGTGATCACCCCCAAGATGAACCTCTCCATAATTTTCCCTGATACCAAGGTCAGGCTGACAGGCCTGGAGTTCCTGGGATCCTCCTTCCTGCCCTTCTTATAGATGGGTGTCACACTAGCAAGTCTCCAGTCATCTGGGACTTCCCCCATTAACCAGGAGAATTCACGCATTACGTATCATCATTGTGTAATAATAAATAAATAAAGAATCAATAAGCTGTAGTAGAAAGTGCCCTCAGAGGAAAACTAAGGCTCAAGAAAGCTCTACAGAAACTGTTTTGCTTTCCAAAACAGTCACAGGGGGCTAGGAAATAGCAAAAGTCTTTAATTAAAAGCCTTTCAAAGTCCCAGCTGTCCAAGAGTAAGCCCTGAAAATGAAAATACTTAATTCAATCACAATAAAGGCTTTTAAACCGTAAAGGATCCTTCTGCTTGAGAGGGATTTGAGGAGCGGTGAAACCAAGCTGGGTCCTACAGAGCAGAAGGAGAGCCCAGGCTTTGCAGATGTGTGTCGAGCAGAGCAAGACAGAGGTGCCCATCTCCCAGCACTTACCCCTTCTCCTGCAGGGTGACTGCCCGAGGTGAGATGCTCCTTCCTGATGCACCTTCAGTTGCAGGGCCCTCCTTTTTGCTGGATTCTTCCAGGAAACCACAACTTTTCTTCCCTGCATCAAGTAACTGTTTGCCAGCAGCTACAGAGTTCTTTCCGCGCACTGAATCCCCTACAGAAACACTTTGCTGCTCGTTCAGGGAACAGGTGGACAAGCCAGGTGTCTTTTGGGGTTCAGCAGGAGCACAGATCTCTCTGTCACTGATTGCTGTCCCTTGACTCCTGCCTTGTTTGCAAGTCACCCCTTCTGAGCTCTTCCCAGCTGTTCTGGGACCATGCGAAACACATCTGGCTGGGGCTTTCCTTTGCAGTTTTTTCACATCTGGGTCAGTCCTATAAGGTGCTTTTAGCTGATATGGTGAAGGCTTCTTCAAAGAGGCAGGCTTTTTGCTTACAGCTCTCACCTTTGTGCTCTCAGGAACAACCTCAACAGACACAGGCGCTTGCTGCTCTTCAGCAGTCTTAGTGGCAGGTCCCTCACCTGCAGCTTTCTTTCCTGTAGCTCCCTGGACCTCTAATGAAGTTTTCGAGATGTTCCTCCTGACTTTCAGTGCCTTCTCTAAGGCCCTGTTCAGCAGTTCCAGCTCCTCCAGCTCCTTGGGTGAAGGCCTGTTCTCTGAAAGAGAAGATGTATGAAAAGGTCCAAACCTGGATATTGCCCCTTAGTGTCTATAGTAACTCGCTCTTCCACAGAAGAAGAGCAAGTGCCACAAAAGGGAACTGAACCCACACTCCCACAGCAACTACAGATAGAATGCAGGCGGGCTTGCCAGAAGCCTTGAAGATCAAGGATGGAGGTAAGTCACAGAGTTCTCTTGAGTTAACCACCCCTTCATCAACCACGGACAACCACCACTGTGAGGCCAGGCCCCCAGGTGCTTTACTGCTAGCCCGGATTACCGTGGCACAGCTCCAAGCTAACACCAAGGAGCAAAGGGGGAGGAAAAAGGTGGAGTGGTGCTTCAAGTCGATGCAAAGCACTGGAAGGCTTCGAACACCGAGGCCAGGCCCCGGGCCTGGCCATAGAGCAGACACCAGGCCGAGGAAAGCGCTCACCATGTCCATTGCTGGAGCCGGCCTCCGGCTGCTCCTCTTCCTCACTGTCCCTGGAGGGAGAAAACACAGCGCCAAGGGCCACCACTGCCGGGTTCCGCTTACCCCGCAGCCCCTGCGGCCTTCAACACGGCCGCGGAGACAACAACCTAACGGCACCAGCCTCCCCGGACCTCCGCTCGGGGCCGCCCGGGCTCCACCTCCTGCCTCCCAGCCCAGGCTCGGGATAGGGCCGCTCGGAGGGAGTCCGAGGGCTGGGATGGGGCCGGGCCCGCCACTCACCAGCGCCGCAGCAGGGCCCGGCTCCGCGCCGCCCGCCGCTCCAGCTCCTGCTGCCGCTCCGCGCCTTCGCTCAGCGCCGCCGTCAGCGCCGCCGCCAACCTGCGAGGCCCAGCGCGGTCAGCAGCCCGCCAGCCGCCCCGCTCCCCGGCCAGCCGCCCCGCTCCCCCCCGGCTCTCACCGCCGGCCGCAGCCCGCAGGCAGCATAGGCCGCGGCGGCCCGGTCCGGACGGGCTGGGTCCTGGCCGCTGCAGCGAACCGAGCTACGCGCCGCCGCCGCCGCCTAGCCCGCCGCGCTCCTCCACCTCCCTGCCAGGACCTGTGGGCGGGGCGCGGCCCCGAGCGCTCTGACGGGAAAGGCGGGAGCGGCGCCGGTCCGATGCGGCAGAGCCGCCGCGCAGGCTCCGCGCCGGCCGCTGGCCCCGGCTTTGCGGCCTTCTGTGCTGGGTGCGGGAGAGTCCCCAGCCGCGGGGAAGGCGGCTTTCCCTCAGACGCCTCCCTCTCATCCTCGGCAGTGCCTCTCTGAGGGGAGCCCGCCGGCCTCGAGGTTCAGCAGGCGCTCGCAGGGCAGACCCCCCTCCCAGCTGCGCCTTATGGGCGTCCTTTCCTGAGCTCAGCTCGCAGAGATTTTATTTCTGAGGTGAAGCCGCCCGGGAATGCGGCCTTCCCCACCGTCGCTGTGGCAGCCGGAGCCTCTGGACCCGCTGCACAAGGCGCAAGTTGGGTCCTCGCCGGGGCTGTGCCTTAGCTGGGGGTGTCCTCCTGGGGTCCCTGGGGAAGCTAGGCCAGCGCAGGAAGGGTCCAGCAGCCCAGCAGAGACACCACACTGCAAACTGCTTCTGCTGCTGTTGGCTGGCATTGGCAAGGAGGCACGTTGGTGGTTTTCTGGTGGAGAAAGGAGTCTGCTATATCCTGCGTTTGTGGAAGCGGCCTAGTTGATAACGCAATGTCTGTTAGCTGAACCCTGCGAAGTGCTGTGGAGTGCAGCTCTCCAAAAGTGTCCAGAGCTGGCACTTGGTGGTACCAGTTCCAGGCAGCTGAGGAGCAGGAATCCTGTCCTCCTCCTTCCATGGCAGAATAAAAACCAACAATTTAGTTGCTCTTTATGGGCTGAATCTTCAGGTTGAGATGTTTGTGATTTCTCTGTGGCCACCTGACCACAGACTCTTCTGAAGAGAAAAAGATGAGAATTCCAGGTGACTCATGGAGACAGGACTTTAAAACCACTTGTAGAACATTACAAACGTTATCAAGAAAATAATGGAATTGATGCACTGCATTGTGGGCTCCCACAGTCACTGTCACAACATACTTCCAGATGCAACCTGCACATTTGGCATGTGTGAAGAATGAGTTTTCTTTCTACAGATGTTGCAAGGGAATTTGATAATTAGGCTGGCCCCTTTCTGCTGTGTACCTTCCAAGGGATGTGTGTTTGCT
Organism: Coracias cyanogaster; assembly: GCA_033124195.1. Lineage (NCBI taxonomy): Eukaryota > Metazoa > Chordata > Aves > Coraciiformes > Coraciidae > Coracias > Coracias cyanogaster. The sequence continues at coordinate 19,150 of JAVSBS010019859.1, forward strand.
GTCAAAATGCTGCTCACAGCTCTGCTCCTGCGGCATGAGCCAAGGCAGAGTCCAGCCTGCTCTTCTGTGCCTAAGTGGGCTCAGCAGGGCTCACTTAGGGCCTGTTTAATGTTCACAGGAATATCACTCAGAAAGGACTTTAATCAGCAAAGTCAACAAGCTGTAATGCTTGTTGACTCATAGAGCTTGTTGCTCATAGAGCCCCCCAGGGAGCATCGTGGTGGGACAAGAAGGGCTCACTTTCAGACAGCTCCTTCTGCAAGGTGAATGCCTTTTCCTTCTGAAAGGTTCCCACTGGGTTTGCGTGTTGGCCAATTGGGAGCTTGACTCAGAATATCCAAACTTACTATAATTTGCCCTTTGGAGCAAAGAACAAGTGGTCTCTAAGATGGTTTTGCCTGAATAGATTGCTTAATCTTGACTCTGGGTGTGTGACGCTTCTTATGTCTCTTTTTGGTAAAATTATGGCCGTGGTTTTCTCCTGAGAAGGTTTAAAAGTCTGTCTCAGCTGGGTGGTCACCACTGAGAGGTTGGTGGCTCTGCCCAGAGGGGTTTGCTGCTGGCTGGGGATGGCCTCCGTGATGTGATGCAGTTTTACTGGCCCTCAGGAGAGGGCTGAGTGCTGCTGTAGCTCGGGAAGAGCTAGCAGAGTTACACCTCTCCTGTTGACATTTCCACAGTTAAAAAACCAACCAAGGTGGGGATCAGACCAGGATCATCCAGGCAAGACACACGAGGCCTGAAGCCTGCTGGAGCAACTGACGCCACTCGTGTCTGTGTCAAAGTCTCTGGTTTAGAAGTGCTAAAAAAGGAAGAACCCTGACACCCAAGAAACCCTTTGTGCAGGCAGCAAGATTTCTACTAATGGACAAGAAAGCTCTACTCTAGGCCCTGTATCTGCGCCTCGCTCGGAAGAAGGACAGCTGACCGTTTTCTTGTTGGCTCCGAGTCAAGGTGAAGGTTAGGGAAGCACTGCTGCCACCACAAAATTCGCAGGGGCAGCACGCTGGGATGTGGAGAGGGCACAGCTGTGACTGCCCCATCCAAGCACTGCTCTGGTTGGGAGTGGAGTGGAACCATGGTGCAAGAGTTTGGGGTGAGGTGATAATTAGCAGGTGCACAGCAGAAACTTTCCAACAGAGATAAACCCACCCCTCTGCTGACTCAAAGCATGCCTGCATTTGCTGTAACAGCCCAGCTGCTGTAAGAGCCCCCGCCCTGCACTGGATGGGCCCTCTCCCACTCCCGAACACACCTCAGCTCCTGCTGCCTCGCCTTCTGGTGAGTCCCAGAACAGGGCAGCTGCTGGGTAGTCAGTGCACACCTTCTCTTGGGGGCTTTCCAGTGGATCATCCATCAAACTCGGTGGAGGGAAAACTCCAAGGTATTTTTATTTCACTATTTTAATCGACAGCAGCTCTGCTAGAAGGGGTAAATGCAGCAAAGATTCTGTTCACATAGCTCTGAGCTCCAGCCCAGCACAGCCCTCATCTGCCACAGGAGACACTTAGGCCAGGGATTGGATTTTAAACAAACTGAGCCTGAACTGTGGTTCTACTCGATGACACTGCTCGCTGAGAAAACGCTGGGTGCCACAACATGGCACAGGTGCGAAGGACCATTTAAGCTGGTGCAAATTACTACTTAAAGATTTATTTACAAAAGATGTGTAGGTAAAAAGACCTGTGCAATGTACAAGTGGCAGCTGCTGGCAGTCATGGCTCTGCCACCAGTTATTTTTGGTACCTGCAGTGATGAGGCATTTTGGATAGAAGAGGTGCAGGGGAAGTACAGTGTCAGTGCTCATGGTTTAAGTTGGCAGGTACCAGGTGATAGTCTCAATCCAGATTTCTTTTTTTACTGAGAGCCCAACTGTCCTGATACCTGCAGGCTAATAAAAATAGCTGTGTAGACACTTGGATCTCCAGCTCTCTGAAAACCCTGCCTGGAGTCCACCATGGTGGGACTTCCTAGGGTAAAATTCAAGTGGGCATCACACTTTGATGAACACCAAAAAGGAAAAAAAGAAGCAAGAGATAAACTTAATCACTAACAAACCTTCCCATGCTTTTTTCTTCTGTTCCATGAGCTGTGTTCCTCCTGTGTGTTGCCCGTGGAGATCAGCGCTATCTGCTGAGCTGATACCAGAAAATCCTCCCTGTATGTACCGGGGTAATGTCCTGTACAAACTCTTCAGGTCCTGGAGAGATACCTTAAAGACTGAGGAGCTGATTCACACTTTCCTGTGGGTCTCAAACCATTTTTATTTGAGCCAGGGAAGAGGAAAACCTCCTCTATTTCCAGTGTAAGCCCGAGAATGTTGCTGTGCTTCTGGAAAAAATGGATAAATATCCAAAGATTCTTCTCCAGCTCTTGCTGTCGTTCCTGTAGTGCAAAGCCTCCAAATCGGGACAAGCATCAGCTTTGTAAAGCTGACTAGGTAGAAAATGCTGACAGGAGGGACATTTTTCTAAGGACACACTCTACTCTGTGTCTTCACCCTCTGCCTGAACTCGATGTTACATTTTATCAGCCCTCATTAAAACAAAACAGAGGGGACTGAATTCTTGCTGTGTGTGAAACCATAAAAGCGATGGGGTTACAGTATGTATCCAAGCTGGAATGAGTACAGCTGAGGTGGGAAGGTTCAGAAAAGGAAGGTCTTTCCAAACATCTCCTAAGGCATGGTGTCTGTGTGCCACCTTGGGGTTTGGGTTAGGGAAGAGCCCAGCGTGGGGAATGCAGGGCTCTAGCAGCTGGATTTCTCTGCTTTGCAGTACCTCGGGCTCCAGAAGTAGACTGCAGCTCCTTCGCCGGGACCATACTCAACGGAGCTGGTGGGATGAGCCTTGCTCCAGAGGCTTTCTGCCTTCAGCGCTGCAGCACAGGGCAGGGAGGGAGGAATTGCTGTTCTGCAGGACTTCCTGCCAATGGCAGAGGCTGAAGTTCTGGCCCGTGGAGCGGGTGATTTCTGCCCAAGCTCTGCAAATCCAGTACAGCTCTCTTTGGCTATGTGGGTGGAAGGAAGTGAGGTGCTGTGGTCTGGGGAGAAAACAGTGTTTTGGCAAGGAGAGCTGCGCTGTGGAGTGAGACTTGGGGTCAGGGAAAGCTACAAATCTGGAGATTTGGCCGGGGTGTTTGGAAAACATCTGCAGCAATTCATCACACAGCCCCTTGTGAGCACCATGTGCAGGAGCGTTCTGCTTCTGGCTGCTGTGCTACTCTGCCAGTGCATTTTTTTTATGTGCTGCAGTAACAACAGGGTCTGTCCTCCCATGTCCCAGTGGAAAATGATGCCTTTAACACATGCAAGCCCCCATAAAACCAGGCTGGTAGATTGTATGCCACAGGGGAAGCAGTGGATTGATCCCCTGCCTAGGGAGTGAATGTGTTAAAAATCATCACATTAGCACATCTTCAAAATCCTGAACCCAAGCTGAGGCCTTGGTTCACACCAAATGGAAGTGATGTCCCCTGGAGCTGTCAGACAGGGAAAGGGTCTTCTCAAGTTGCTTGCAGAGAGTCCCCATATTGCTGAGCTATTTATGGGGCTGTTTTGCCCCCAAGTCTTCTCACTAGCTGATTTACAGCCTGGGAAAATGCAGCCAAATGGAAACCTGAGGGTCCTTCATTTCTTTTAACTAACCTTCTCACGGCTTTGAGGTCTTGTGAAAAGGAGGAGATGGGGTTCCTGTGGGACAAGGAGCACCCGGCCACGGACCAGGGCTTCTCCTGCTGAGGAATCTCCTATGAGGCCAGGCTGAGAGAATTGGGGTTGTTCAGCCTGGAGAAGAGAAGGCTCTGGAGAGACCTTCTTGTGTCCTTCCAGTATCTGAAGGGGCCCTACAAGAAAGCTGGGGAGGGACTTTTTATGAGGGCTTGTAGTGATAGGATGAGGGGTGATGGCTTCAAACTGGCAAAGAATAGATTTAGATTAGAAATGAGGAAGTTCTTCACTGTGGGGGTGATGAGACACTGGAACAGGTTGCTCAGGGAGGTTATAGATGCCCCAACACTGGATATGTTCAAGACCAGGTTGGATGGGGCTTTGAGCAACCTGGTCTAGTGGGAGGTGTCCCTGCACATGGCAGGGGGGTTGGAACAAGATGATCTTGAAGGTGCCTTCCAACCCAAACCATTCTGCAATTCTATGATTATTTTCCCTATTTTGTTAATAATTAGGAGTTAGAGGAGAAGGCAAATGCCAGTTCTGAGTCTGTGGTGTGGTGACTGATGCTAGAAGAGGATGCAGTAATATATTTAGATTTTAATAGAGCATTTGATGCTGTGTCTCAAAGTCATCTGCACAAAACTGATTAAGACGGGCTACGTGTAAAAGCTAATGATGAAAAAGACTCCATCAGGTGGAGGAAGGTGTTTAAGCTTCTACAAATGTCACTGCCAGATTAAGATCTGATTAATCATTTCAGACTAACATCAGCAGATTGACATCATCTACATCTTTGCGGCTGGCCTCAGAGAAGACCTCTCAGCTCCAGGCTATCACATCGTCTATTGCATAGGTAAGAGCGTTTGATGAGCTCCATCCCTGTGCGCAGCAATCATGCTCAGAATTGAGCTTCTTGTTTTCCTTTATTCAGTTTCATCTTCCTCTTCTAGAACTCAAAAATTACTGCAAGTCCCTGTGTGCTGGAAATCTCCTTTTCATTACTCCTGAACTTGACTTCAGACATCAGACAGAGCTTTTCAAGGCACTTTCAGCTAGAAGGACTTCCGAAGTCATCTGTCCTCTTTTCATCTAAGTCATCTAATCTCTTTACTTACATTTAAGAATGTAAATTCCTTTATTGTATCATTTTAATGCCTCATCTCTGGAAAAAATAGTAGTGGTGGGCACCTAGAACATCTTGGAAGAGTCACTGTTTCCATACCGTGTCATCTACCCGACGCAGTCATTCTCCATCTCTTGAACACCTTCACGCTCCTTTAGTATCTCCACTGAGTGCACTGAGAGAAACTCCAGTCATCAGCCGAGGTAGTTATTAGCTCTTAGCAGGGAGTCCTATCAGTCTGCAGATGAAAAAGTTGCTCAAGTTCTCCTCTGTACTTTGAAGCAAGTGCTGATCAAGACCCCTCAGAGGTGCTGTCTCACAAGCAGCAGCTATCGCTTTTAGCAGTAAGCTTTTTCAAGATGGGCCAGCCATCCCTCTTGTTTCCCAGGCAATTTGATCGTGCCCAGCACTCTGGAAGACCATATGAACGTGGAACAGTTTTGATTTTGATCGTGTTAAATCAGACACATCATTCCAGTAGGCATCACTGGGTCTGTGTCACTGTGAAAACACAAGGTCAATTCCCTGTGAATCTGGTATTTATCAGGGCTGAACCCAGCCTGGTTCCAGAACCAGAGTCTGGTCCAGCTCCTGTGAGGGGAGTGCAGACATCACTGCAGAGCTTCTAAAGGGGTGGCTGAGAAGGTCTTCAAGTCCTAGCTGCCCCCAATAGATCAGCCTGTACTTTACCATCTGTTTTCAGCTTTACCTCCGGGTTGAGCTGACAAAGTAGTGCTAGTCTTACAACAGGGAGTCGTTGAGTGGCCATGGCCTCCATTCAGATTGAGAAGTCCCAGAAAAGGGACTAATTCTAGCTGTGGTGATGTGGTTTGTCTGTGAAGGTGTTCCTTTAATTAAATCACCTGGGAAAAGCCTGTGCTCTCCTGCAAGCTTGGGCAGAGGGTGGGAGAACTGGATGACAGGTATTAGAAGCTGGAAACTCTCTTATTTTCTCTCTGTCTGGTGAAGTCAGCTTTAGCAGGAGCTGAAGCTGAGGGGAGTGATCTAAAGCTGTGTCTCTTTTCCCGAAGCAGGAGGACAGCAGCGTGGAGTGCTCCGTGCTACCTGTGTGAGGAGGTAGCAGTGGTATGTTCAGGAACCCTTTGCACAGGCTGTGGTTGGGGTCTCTTTGCTCATATGGGTCTCTTCATGCATCCTAGTCCTCACATGGCTGGAGTTACTGAAGAGTTACGTTACCCTAAGAGTTAAGCAGGAGGGCTCAAGGTGAAGTGGGAGTCCAGAAAGGGAGAATTAAGCATCTGAGTGTTGAGGGTGGGGGGCAGAAGTGAACCTGGGAGAGGGGAGGGCAAATAGCTTTAGTGTAACCTGAGAGCCTGTGGCCTGGCAAGAAATTAAGAGTGTCAGGACCAAAGAACTGTCCGAACTTGGCTGTATTCAAGACTTACAGGGTATCCAGGAGCTCTCATTCCTGCTTTCTCTGAGGCAGGAATCTCCCAAACCATTTTATCCTTCCTTGGAGCAGACTCTCCACCTTGCTGCCATTGATCTCAGACCCTCCATCCCCACCGGCTGTGTGCCAGACCTCTCCAGGAGCAGGGCCAAAGCTGGGCTGTGTCTGCCAGCGGGAGAACCTCGAATGCCCACTCTCTAGAGCTGGATGGTCCCACAGCCCTGTGAGCCCTTCTGGAGGAGACCCATAGCCCTGCAAGCCCACGTGCCAGGCTCAGTCGGGCAATGGGTTGCAGGCTACTGGGAAATGAAGAGAAGCTTGGGAAGGAGGGACATTGTTTTGGGTTTATGCTGTATCTGTGCTGCAGATCACGAGACAGCTTAACACTCCTGAGCTGGCATTTTTCATCAACCTGAACTTCATATTTTAGAAATCATTGCTAATTACGCTCTGCAACCAGAAGGCACAGGTCAGCACTTCACAAAGCAAGCACCATCCATAGGTGCATCTTGCATCAGCTCATTAGGAGATGCCTTCCGTACAAACCATGCTCGTCATCTGCATCTGAAGTCTTGGACCCAGAAGCCTGCATAGTAAGAGAAGGAGTAACACAGGAGTTTTGCAGTGGGTTCTCAAACCATAGATAGCTGGTTTATAGGAAGGAGGCATTGTGACAAAGGTGCAATCACTGATGAGGAGGTGATAAGGCCCAGCAGTCCCAGAAGTGGAGTAGGTCTATCAAATGGGATGATTTTTTTTGTCATTGCCTCATCTGTAATGCCAGGCAAGGATTGTTGGTGCCTCTGTTTGATGCATGATAAACAGGAGTGCACGTGTGCCAGGCTTCTTGGAGCTCCACTGCCGGAGCAGGATTTGGCCTTGCGGGTGCAAAGCATTAGTATTGCAGTTAGAGTTGTTAGCCTTGTTCGTGTGCTGTCTGGGGATTTGAAGCGTAGCTGGTGTCTTGGCCTCACAAAGCCACACACTGCGGAAGACGGTTGTCCATGAGGCTGCTTTGTCATCACAGAACGACTGCTCTTCATAAGCTTAGAGAGGACTGTAAAGTGAGAGACTGTCAGCGTTAATTACAGCTCATTTTTCTGGTGGCCCGCTGTTCCACAGCTGATTGAGAAAGGTTAAGAGCCCCTTCATGTGACTGCATGGAGAAGCAACCTAAAATAGAGATAGTGTGAGGGGGAGAAGGATACTCATGACACTGTGACTTGCCTTTGCAGCAGCCTCTGCTCCCTGCAACGATGGCAATGTTTGATGTGATGAAGTCATTGCTGCTAGAAATCAATGAAGCCAAGAAGCCCACCAGCATTCTCCAGTTTCCTTCAACTTGTCCTGAGATCTCTGCATCTCTTGGCTTTCAGAACATCCAGGTTTTGGACCTCTAGGCTGGGCCAGCTGGACCTCCTGCTCCTGTTCCCCTCATGGCCTCCTCCTTGCAGCCTGGGAAGGCTGTTGCTGGAGTCAGTCAGAGAGGAATGGCACCTGCAGTTTGCTCCCTCTACATGGGCGGCAGCTTGCCCTGAGAAGTGCTGCAAAACACAACAAGAATAACGTATTTCAGCCCCCTTCTCTTTACACACTGTGGCTATTAATGGCGCAAGAGCTGTGTGGGTCGGGACCTGCGCTCTGTGCTGCGTTTGGGGGCTCGGGCTCTTACAGAGCAGCTGCTCAGCCCGAGTGCTTGTGAGGAGCCACTTCTACCCCACGAGCTCTCTCCTAGCTCTGATGCTTTGCATCAAGAGTGCTCTTGACTGAGAAGGGAAAGTGTTTTTTCTTCCTTATTCAGAGCATGCCTCGAGTGTTTTGGCTTGGGAGCCCAGCTCATACCACAGTTCCTCCGCCAGATGTGGGCCTATCATGAAGTTTTTCTATTTAATCATACAAAAAAAAGTGTATTTGCCTTTCTGAGCGGACATTTTCAGTGCAGTATCTCCATCTTAGTCCTGGAGTGTGTCTTCCCCCTACTGAATGATGTGGTTTACTTTGTGTGCTTGTGTTTTGCCAAACTTGAAGCACGAGGATGATGCTGTTTTGGAGGCAGACTGATGAGGCCCTGCTCTTCCCAGCCCAGAGGTTAATGCTAATGTGGGGTTTCACTGGATGGTTATCTCTGAGTGCTTCTGGGCAGCTTGGCTGGAAAATCACAGCACTCAACCTCCAAATCAACTGATGTTAGTGCCTTTGCTAATCAGAGGCAGTCGCATGGACCTCTCGGGCCTGCAACAAGCTGCTTATACAAATAATCACTGATTGAGCCTTCTTAGAATTTTTTAACCGGAATTAAATGTTCTGTAGCCTCGCAGCGTGGCAGGTGGATGTGCACAAAATCCCAATGGGAAGAACATGGCCAATTCAAGCCCCTCTGCGTGGCACGAGCACATGAAGGATGTGCAGCCACTCAGCAGAGTTGCACAACAGCCCTCGCTCCAAACCTGCAGAACTGGCTGCCCCTTGTCCTCCTCTGTGCCCCCGTGCATGCAGGTGCCACTGATAACGTGGCCAGTTGCAGGTGGGTTATGTCTGTGGGTGACAGGATGCAGCTGGCAGGGGTTACAGAGGGGCTGGTGGCCATAGGTTGTGTCTGAGGAGCATTATTGGCTCCAGCTGCATTGCCAGTGGAAAGCAGGGCAAGGAGAAATGATCAGCAGCCACTGAGGGAACACAGGGAGGAGCAGCAGCTCTCAAAGAGGAATTTGTGGCGATGGAAAAGCACTGTGGCTCTTTGATCCTCTGCTTTCCCTTAGGGTAGCAGGGTTCCCCAAGCCATCAAGCCCATGGGGCTGACGTGCTGCTTTGATGCCCATGAGACCTCAGATGTAAGCTTGTGAAGCTGCTGCGTCCTGTCCACATCCACAGCATCCTGCGCCTCTGTGGTTCTGTATGATTTAAAAGGAACATAGTTTCACTTTTTCCAGCCATCCAGCTCTAGCAGATGTCTCCTGACTTTGAGGTTGTGAGTGTAACCACTTCGGAACTAGAAAAATGCACCAGGAAGATTTTCACCAGGCAGCCGGCCCTGTGTGCCGGGGGGGTGTCATGAGCCAACAATGCGCAAGTGCAGCACAGAAAACCAACGTCCTCCTGGGCTGCATCCCCAGCAGCGTGGGCAGCAGGGCAGGGAGGGGATCCTGCCCCTCTGCTGTGCTCTGGGGAGACCCCCCTGCAGTGC
>JAVSBS010019860.1:0-42274 GCA_033124195.1 Coracias cyanogaster
CTGCTCCTCACCACACTCCTGCTCTAGACCCTTCCCCAGCTTCATTGCCCTTCTCTGGACACGCTCCAGCCCCTCAAGGGCCTTCTGGGAGTGAGTGGCTAAAACTGACCCCAGGATTTGAGGTGGAGCCTCACTAGCACGCCCACCATGCCATGCTTGCAGCAGGACATGGGTGACATGCATTGTTCCTGCATCCTGAGTAAATGACACACACGTCTTGGTGTGCAGCTGGGAAGGTCAAGCTAATGCCAACTGTGGCAGCAGGTTGTGTGGAAGCAGAGGACGAGTTGGTGTGTGGTCTGGTTTTGTTGCTCCAGTTTGCTGTGCCAGTGCTTGGTGGTTTGAGCACTGGGAATAAACAGAGGACTTGAGCCTAGAGAGATGGAGTGAAACAATTTATTTGATTACTAGGTAAATAAGCTGAGCTCCGTGTGGATAGATGTGTCCGTGGCCGCTCCGTGCGTTTCCCTGCTTGCCTCTCAATGCTTTTGTAGCCAACTGCCGAGGAGACAATAATTCCTTCCCTCCTTTTAGACTTCAAAAAGTTACATGTTTTTTTATTGGAAACCTGAGCATAAAGGAGGAATTTGCTTTATTAGAAACCAGTCTTGATTTTAAAAATGTAAATTAAAATTGCTCTCTGCCTGATCTGTTTACTGTGCAAGACTTTGGATATTTTGGATTCTATTTTTCTTTGAAAAGCTGGGAGATTGACTAAATTAACATTTTCTTGTGAGGTTTTCACTTCGTTTGAAAAGCTTTTGCTCGCAGGAAAAGGTTTTTAGTTACTCATTATGTAAAATCCAGTCTTTCTTCCTGGCTGCATCCCTTTAGGACAATCCCTTGACAGTAACCTCCAGAATGAGTACCTCCAGCTCTGGATGGGGCACACTCAACACCTATGATTTTGCGTACATACATTGGATTATTACTTCCCAGAATGCTTATGAAAGTATTACTTTTGTAGCAGAAACATAAACAACTACCAGAAAGGAGGTTGTAGAGAGGTGGGGATCAGTCTGTTCAACCATGTAACAAGTGATAGGGCAAGAGGAAATGGCCACAAGTTGCACCAGGGGAAGTTTAGATGGGATGTTAGGAAGGATTTCTTTACTGAAAGGGTCATCAGACATTGGAAGGGGTTGCCAGGACAGTGGTGGAGTTGCCATCCCTGGAGGGGTTTAAAAGATGTGTAGATGTAGTGCTTGGGGATATGGTTTAATCAAGGACTTGTCAGTGTTAGGTTAATGATTGGACTCGATAATCTTAAAGGTCTTTTCCATTCAAGGAAAAAAACCCAAACCAAACAAAAAACTCCCCTGCATTTAAAAGCAAAAATCTACTTTTGGTTTTCTAATGTTCCATGACCACCAAGGGGACCTCTCACCGTTCTAAGCCCACCCTGTTTTGTTTGATTCTCACCCTACTCCATGGTGTGTTTAATTAATGGGCTCTTAACTAATGCTATTTACTAAAAAAGAGGTTGCTGTCATCTGGTGGATGGGCAAAACATGGCAAAATGACTGTTAATTGAGGAAGGAGATGAGGTTGAGGGTTAGTAAGGGCTTTCTGCACCCTATCCAGGGTTTATTAGAGGGAACAAAGTCTTAACTGGCTGTGGAGGAGCGGTTCCCCCTCCAGAGAGAGCTGCAAGAGGGAGCACGGGGACAGGTTGGTGGCTTGGGGTGGCTCCAGTGCCTTGTCCCAGCTTAATCTCTTATGCTCCAGTACATGGTTCCTGATGCCCTGGGGGATTGCCAGCGGTCCAGTCTGCCTTGTGCATCAGCTCCAGAGCTGCAGGACCCAACAGAAGCTGTGCCTTGTCTACTGGCTGCAAATAGTGAAATAACTAAAATTGTCTCTTTGGTCAAGTTCTGTTTCAAAGTGAGAGATCTGAGGCTGGTTTAGCTGAGAATAAACAATTCCCTTGACATTTTTATCTTACACTTGAAAATTCTGAAATAATTTTTTTCAAATAATACTGAGTTCGAACACAATCTTCGAATTCAAGCTCCTCCGAAAGGAGGATTTGAGCTTCTCATTTCTCTCCCGGATGAAGACTCCAAGTGCCAACTTTGGTCCCAGCATGAGTCCTGGGGCAGATCAATCCTGTCATAAAGCTGACACAGCCCCAACCAGCCGCTGCAACGATGGAGAAGTGCCCGCACTATTGCAAAATCCATTCTGTTCAGCTCTGGATTTCTTCTAACTCTGCAGAAAGCAGCGAACAGCTGCTGCTGCTGCCAACATCCTATATGTGCCTGATTGCCATCCCAATACCATTTCCAGGGTTGAAAGGGCTGTGCCGAGGCCAGCCTGGGCACTGGCTGCATCCCAGCCGTGGTGATTTACGGCGACCGGCCGCGGTGGGGATGGGTTGTGGCTCTGACCTGGTTGTGACCTCGGCAGATAGCAAGGCAACATTTCTGTGAAACACAAACAAAAGGTTAAATGCTCCAGTTCTCAGCTTAGACAGAGCCAATCATTCTGAAGAGACTGACTCTTCCACACACCCCCCCTTTAATTGGTTCTTTATTTCATGTAATATTTCTTTTCCTCGCTTGCATGTGCACTCTCTCCTTCTCTCTTGCACTCGTACATGCAACCCCACCCACTCACCCTCTTTAAAACATCTTAATAACATCCTCTTTAAAACTATGCAGCAGCTATTTTCTAGACCTCCTTACAAGGAGCTGGATAACATCTCCATCATACGTGGCAAGTTTAATGAGTTAAATCTCTCAAGGGTTTCAACGTTCACTTCCAGGGCTGCAAATGCCATTGTCCTATTTTTCTGGGGGTGGAGAGTTCTATGCCTGGCAGAGGGCTCTGGCTTTGGCAGCCCTCGCCCAGGTCCCAGCGTGGGTACCACCAAGGCATCCCTCCCTCCCTCGCAGCTTGCTAACTCTGCTCTCGAAACGCGAATGAGTCAGAGACAATATGTTGCAGATCGGCAGCAAAGGGAATACGTGCGCCAGGAAGCTGGGAGGCACAGGAGCATTGCTTTTCTCTTCTGCCCTCAGCAGGGAGAGGAGAAGGAAAGCTGCAGGAACCTCTCCCAGTGCCTACTGCCCCATGTCCTTCCCAGCAGAAGGGATCCAAGATGAAAGAGGCTGAAAAGTATCACAGAATAGGCATTGGAAGGGACCTCTGGAGATCATCTCATCCAACTTCCCTTCTCCAGCAGGGTCATCCAGGGGAGGTTGCTCAGGATCATGTCCAGTCTGGTTTGGAATCTCTCCAGAGGAATACCAAATTTGTATGTTTAAAAGCTTCCAGAAAAAGTTCCCATCTCACTAACAGCAAAGTGCCTACTCTAGTGTCATCAATCCCATGTGCCTTTTTTGAAAGCACGTTCAGTGAGAGTAAAACTGGGAATGTTCAAAGTTTGTCCTGATAAAAAAAGGTGACAAAAAACCCCCCAAAGGTAGATGGCCCAGGTCCCTGCCTTCTGGCTAACCCTTACAGGGAAGGGTTAAAATAATGCACATTTAACTCAGCAGACTCCGCTCTGTGTGTCACACATCCCTGCCTTACAGCTGAGGAGCTGGCTCAGGCAGGTTGGTGGCACGGCTTGAGATCAGACAGGGAATTTGAGGGGGTTTATGCTAAACAGGAGCAGCTGTGGGGATCCAAACTGGCTTTCTGTGGCCAAACTTCCCCGATTCCGCAGAGCTGGGAAAGAAAAGCAGAAGGAAAACCCAGGTGTCCTCCCTTGGAGCGGTGTTGGCTGTTCCTGCTGATGAATGAGTGTGGGGCATAAACGTTGAACTTTGATTAATTCCCACTGTCCAAAACCTGCTAGAACTTGGCCATTTGGCCTCATTGAAAGCGGCACTCAGATGTCACAGTGATAGGAAAAGCAGAAACCACCTACAGCAGCAGCGGCTGTAAAACATCGGGGGAAGAAAGTGACAGCTTGGAGTCATCTCACTTCCATCCCTAAAGGACTGCGCCGGCATAAAGCTGCACGGCATGAACGGATCCGCTCACAAGTTACATCAACAAAGCTATGATGAATTGAACTAAATGAACTGAGGCAGTCCATAAAAAGTGTTTGCCTTCTTTTTAGACCTGGAATTGGAGTTTATGAAGTGATTGTTCAAGATAAATAGGAGCTGCTGCAATAAGTTCAAACTAGTTTAGAAAACTATATATCGCCACCCCATAAACGGTATTTTTTTCACCTCTGAGAGCTAATGTTTTTCTTTGGACTGTTTACGGTTTCAAACTTGGGTCTGACCTGAGACGTTGGCGATGCTAATGACATTTAAAGGTAATACTGTGGATTTATGATACTCTCATTTAACTCACAGGTTTCAAAATGCCAGATTAAGCATTAATTCCTGTTGTCTGCCGTGCGGTGGGTCAGGGTTATCCTCAGCGTGCTCTGAACATGCTGGAGCCAGCAAGGGGATGGCCTTGTTTTGGCTGGGCTCCTGTCCTGCCCCAAGCTTCTCAGCTACTGCATTTGCTACAGAAGGAGCCTCCCTGCTTTACTCCCCATACTAGACCAAGCTCCGCAAGTCAGCACTGAAAAATCAAACATGAGAAACGTAAATCTCCACTTGCCCCAATTTTTCCCCTTCTAACGGTCCTCTTAGGAGCGAGGAGTCCTGTTTGTGTGCGTGGTGCTGAAGGTACCTCACTGTCTAAATACACCGAGCTGCAGAACAAAGACATTGTCATTCCACTGGTGAATAGTAGAAATAGATGCACATATGTACAGAGCTTTGCAGAATATTGGAATTATATTTATCTGGTTTTTTATTTTGTTGGGCACTGGAACAGGCTGCTCAGGGAGGTTGTGGAGTCACCATCTCTGGAGGTGTTTAAAAAACGAGTAGATGTAGCACTTGAGGCCATGGTCTAGTGGCTAGAGAGGTGTTAGGATGAAGGTTGGACTTCATGATCCTGATGGTCCTTTCCAACCATAATGATTCTATGATTCTATGATCTTCCCGCTCTTGCTTGTAAATTTTCTTTTTTTTGGTGGAAGATTAAAGGCAGCGTTTCACAATCCCAATCGCTTTCCTCCAACCCCTCCCAGCAAACTGGTGAGATGTTGTCAAGCACTTCCCACGTCTCGCTCGCATTTGTTGGCGTAAAAGGTGTTGTCCTGCTTGCCATAAAGGGATGTGTGGTGGCTGTAGCCTTCCCCTGCACTAAACAGCTGGAGCATCAGCTGAATGCTCTGAGCTGGCTCAGCATCATCCCTGGGGACACTTGACCACTGCTTGGACCCAAAGTGCTGCTGCAAAGCTTCCAGCAGGCACTGGCATCCTGGGAAGCATCGCCAATGGTTACTTGATGCTGTGGGTCCTTCTGGAAGAGAGGTTGGGAAATAATTGAGGTTCTAAAATAAGCCGTCGCTCTCCAGTTAGTGTTAATGAGTGAATGAGATTTAATTAATTTGGTCCAGCAAGTGGGTCACTGGTTTCCCCAGCTGGAGGAAGGTGTTGTGGATGGGGAACACAGCAGAGGATGCTGACCCTTAAATCAACACCTCAGGTTTTATACAGTGGGCTTTTTGGTTAAATTATAACCTGCTCAAGGCAGTTGGCTATTGCAGCTCGGACCTAGAAGACACCGGGTAAGAAACTCAACCACGATCAGGTGGTTAATGCAGTGGTTGTCTGTCCACCCATTTCTGCTTTGTGTAAAGTGGATAATTTCAGCTTGCGTGAAATTAAAAGCCCCCCTCTTTGCAGCCCCACTTCTTCTCACTTGTCAAAGTAATAAAACGCCAGCTCCTCCCGGCTCTGCCTGTGTGTAAACAGTGTTAATGCAGCAGCAAACCAGCATGGTTTGAAACCGCTGCTGCTTCTCCGAGGAGCCCAAGGGAAACCCCGGGGACCGAGGGATGGATTCAGCCTTGACTTTGGTTTCTCACTTCTGCTTGGTATTTCTGACTCGAGCTGGTTTGTATCCGCCACCTTTTATTTAAACATAGGAGGTTTTTTAAAATTTAAATTAGATCTCAGAAAATAGATACCGTGCACCTTTGTGTTGGTAAGAAAAAGAAGTGGTGTCATTCATGTCAGATAATTGGTGGTTTTAGCTCTCTGCAGAATAAATTACACCAGTCATATAATGGCCTTTCATCCAATCACTTCTCTACTCTGGATCTAGACTTGAAATGAGGTTTGTTGAAAACATCATTTCAGGGATTATTGACCACAGCAAAACCTTGTTGTACATGTTCTTTGTACGTATTGAAAATACAGGAGTTAAAAAGGTAATAGTTGGTGCTTTGCCAGTGAATTGGAAGCGGCTCCCTGGGATTGGCGGGAGGTGCGAGGCTCCCGGGGGGGCACATTTGGCCTCTCTTCTCCCTCTAGAAAGAGGATGGGAGGTGGGGGCTTAGTGCTCCAGGCACAAGGCTCATTGGGAAACAGGCTGTACCCTCCTTTGGATGTTTTCTGAGCTCGGATGGTGAGGAATGCTGCATTTAGCAAGAGAGGACTCATGTAGCCCATTTGTTTGACCAGTGGCCAAGGTATCGGGGATGTTTTGGTATCTTTGGTAACTTCTAAATGGTTATTTTCTGTGTGTTTAAATGACCGTTGTTTAGGTAATATGCAAAAAGGCAGCATGGATATGATGAGCGAGTTGTTCAGGTTGCTCCTTAGGGTTTTGATTGCCTTTCTTCTCAGATATGGACCCCATGGCTGCTGTCCTCATCCCTTTCTGGGCCTCTTGCTAGTGCAGAAAATCATCAGGATAATCTTGTATCGGGTGCCAAAGAGTTCAAACTAATCTTTATGTGAGAAAAGGTTAAAAGACACATTGTCTTTTAACAGGTCATAATCCACAAATACCAATGCAGGGAAGAATAAAAGACAGTGAGAGACTCCAAAGCTGAGCAGAAACTGAAATACATCTAACTAGGTTCCATGGTTGGAAAATGATAGCAGAGAAATTCAAATGAAATTGAAGTGTGTGTTTTGACAGTCACAGTAATTAACCACTGGAGAAAATTACCAGGGGATATGGTAGATGCTGCATTACTCACAAGTTTTCTAAATAAAGGCTGAATGTCTTTATAAAACAAATGCCATTTCTTGAAAAACAAGTTGTGGATGAGGCACTGGAAGAGTGTATATTAAATTCCTGCATCTGAGTTCAGGTTGGAGGCCAGCCAGGAGGAGCTCGGTGGATCTCATGGGCATTTAAACCCAAGGACCTCACAAACTCCCATGCTGCCTTGCACTCTTTCAGTCGTTTTTTACTCTTGCAAGAATTTAGGGACTCTGCTGGCTCTGAGCTGAACAAAGCCCTGCTTGAGGAATATGAATAGACCCCACCAAAGCCAAGCTCGTCTTGTGGCACTTGTCACAGAGAGTGAAACAAGTCTGATGGAATAATTGATCATTTGTTTGGCTAAGGATCAAAGCACCTGGAACTTGGTCACCTCTGCCTGCCATAGCATGCCCTGAAAGAACAAATTCTTGAAAAATAGTCTTTTCTATTTATATTATTACTCCCTTTTCCCACTTATTTCAATCTAGTACAGAACCTGGCAGCTCAGAGCCCTGTGTGACGGTCCTAGAGCAGTGACCAGTAGCTTTGGCAGCTATAGTTTTCTAAAGCAAGCTCAGGGGTTTTAGATGCCCAGCTTTGCGTACGGATGAATGGCAATGAGGTTTGCCGGACTCCTGGGCAGCTTGTGAAACTTCAGCTCTCTCTATTTCTGTTCCACTGTTTAACTTCTGGTCCTTAGGAAAGTTCCCTGAGCTCCTGCCTGCTGAGTCCAAGAGGGAAAAACCTGCCCAGATGTACTCCCTCATTTAGTTTTATTTAGTCCCTATGACAATTCCATGAACTGTTGCAGAAGGGGAAGAGATGCGTTAGGTCTGTGGTTGGCCTTGGGAAGTGCTTTCCTTGCCTGCTCATTTTCCTTTCAACAGAATTATATGACCCCTGCTAACAGGCTGGGTACTAGTAAAACCAGACCCCCCGGTGCACGGTCTCCATGCTGATGTAAATGAAGCCTGTTATTTTTTTTTATTTCTCTGGAAAGCGCTTCTTGCATGGTGCCTGTTTCAGCACTCAATAGCCATCTTTTATGTGGCTGCTGCTGCTCTTGTAGCTAACAGTTCCTTTGCTTCCCATCTCAGCCTACAGTGGCTGCCTCGCATTTCCCTCCTGCTGCATTGTTCAGCTGTTTGGAATTTGCTTCCAAAATGCACTGAGTGTATTTGTTTTAAATCTCCAGATGGATGCTTGTTGTTCCCAGTTTCTTTTAAGGCTGTATCATTTGGGGAGAGCATCTTGTAGCCCCTAAGGAAATAATATAGAGAGGGTGAAAATTCCCCCTCTTTGCTTCTAGGTGGAGTTCCCAGCTAGGAAATAAAATCTCAGCGCTCTGAGAATTGCGAAAAATTCTCCAGAAATAGAAAATACTTTAATCTTGTTTTCTCCCCAGTTTGTAGCATGCTGCTGCATGGCAGTAGTGTGCTGAAACTGCGGCTTGTCCCTTCTGAACAAAACCTGTCCCTGGAGAAATGTGAGGCAGGAATAGGATCAGTGGAAACATCTGATCCGGAGTGAGAAGGTGGGATGATGGAGGCAGAAATCGGAAGCTATGAGTGCCTGGGGAGTTTTTCCAGGGGTTGCCATGGGCTGAAGCAGAGACATCTGTGTGGATATACATAACGTATCTTTGGTTACATCTGTACAACATAATTTGCAGAGTTTGAAGCCAGAGTGTGGGTAAGAGGATGGTGGCCAAGCCCAAAGTCCCGGCAGTCCACGCTGAGCTGTGTCAGCTTAAGAAATTTAAGCTTTTCTTGCAGAGAATACTTTACCAGCCGCCTCCTTTCCCTTCTTTTTCTAACCTCAGTAGTGAACTGCCCATGCTTTTGTTTCAGAGCTCTTCCCAGTTCATTTCACTCAGTCTCGTTTTGTAGTGGTTGATGGCACATTTCGTACGGATATAGCTATCTGTACTGGTACGTAGCGAAGTCCCATAGCGAACCAAAGGTACTTCTGAGCTCTCTAAAGGCAGAAAAGCATCAAAAAACGGTAACATTCCATCCGTTCTGAGAAATATGAAAAATCCAGCAATGCAGGTTAACCCTTGCAATTGTGGCATGATCTAAACCTTTGCTTGCATGGAAAGTGTCACTGTTGGTAGAACAAGAACAGGAGGTCAATGCTCTGCTCGCAGGAGCCCTGGGCAGTGGCAGGTCCCAGGAACTGCCTGCGCATATAGACGTGCGGTAGAAAAGTACCCTTTCAGGAGGATCAAAGAGCAGACTGGTAGAAAAATCAGGTTTGATTCAAAGGGTTAAAAAAAAGGCATAAATGTAGTTTTGGAAGGTGTAAAGAATTACGGTGTGGGGCTGGGACCCAGCAGGGAGGGTTTCAAGCCAGAGCAAAGTTTTACAGCCGTGTTATAAACCCTGCGAAACAGGGAAGGGGTTGAGAGGAAACCTTGACCCTTTATAAGGCTACCAGGTGCTGTTGTGGTGATAGCGTGGTCTTGCTGCAGGCTTCATTAGCCGAAGGGAAAACGTCTTCATCCTCCGCAGCGCTCTCGGGGGAGTCGGGTTAATAGGAACCAGATCACGGGCAGCGCCGAGACTTTGTCAACTCTGGAGTAACAAACCGCGATTTGATTGTTCCCTCCACGAGGAGATCAGGGAGGAGATAGGGTCCAGCTGTCCAGCCATCTAGGAGACTAATTAGTCCAATTAATTAAGAAGTTGCTCCATGTTTCCCCCGTGTCACACAGGGCTCTGAGAGAGAGAATGACAAGGGTGTCGAGAGCGAGAGGTCACAGGGAAAGCTTAATGTCTGTTGGGGTAGATACACAGTAATTAAGTGACAATAGACAGGAACTTTGCTGCTGGAAGAGCGCTAATTAAAACCTGTAGGGTACTGTTCTCCCTCCGGGTATGCAGCATGTGCACCTACACCCCACTGCCATAAATGGGACCGATCCAGCAAGGAGCAATCTACCCTATTCGAGTCTTTTTCTCAGTGGTCCTTGCTCAGGTGCCATTTAATACGCAGTGTATGTGCCTGGGATCTCAGGCAGCTTCTGAGACCTCAGGAACGGCTATGGAGAAACAAGATGTTAGGTCCATTTTATGGACAGGAAGACCGAGGCCTGCTGCAGGCGCAGGAGCTGGGCTTCTCCATGGCCAAGAGTTCCTGGCAGAGAAGCTCAGAACATATTGTCCTCTAGCAAGGAATGTTTGATTTACTGGTGACTTGCTCAGAGAGTCTCTGAGCGGTGAGGTAACTTGTAGTTTTGGCTTATGTGCATAACTATACGTCCTAGCTCGTTCTTACAGCCCAGGAAGATGCTTTCTTCTCTTAAGTGTCTGGTCAGAGGCAATGTGGCATCCCGAGGCCATGGGCAGCCTGGCCAGCAAAGAGATCACCCAGTGAAACCGAGCAGTGTATTCACTTTTCCGCTGTCGGTGTGCTATTCATACTTCATACCCACAGCAGGGAGATCCGTCCTCAGCCGAAACCTAAGCAACAAATGTTAACATTTCATTTTAAAACCTAAGCCCATCCACTTTATAATCCAGACACGGCGTCCTGAGTGAGCATTGCTGTTGGATAATCACACAGTGGTGTGGCCTTTTGCCCTCGTGCCTCGCACAACACACCCGAGGCGTGAGATTAGGCTCCAATAATAACACACCCCGTCGTGCCTTTTTGCTCAATTGATAAACCTGCTGTATTAGGAGATATTGTCATAAAACTGAATGGCACCCTGTAAACCTGAATCACTCTCTCTTCCTTGTAGCTAGGGAATTAGATGTTCTAGCTCCTGTCCTGGCTTTATTTCATGTCTGCGATATGCAAGAGACTATATAAGCTGCTGCTTTATTGTTTTTAAAACACTATGAGCAACACTGGTGCTGTATAAATATCTATTTTATATACTTTGTCTGATTCCTGTCTCACTGCTGTGTAAGTCCACTGACTTCCACGCAGGTCATTTTTGGTTTACATCTTGCCGGGGAAAGCAGAATTTTACCACCTTATTTTTTCTGCGGAGAGCAGGCGAGGGGAGATGCTGCTGCTGTCTCTGTCGCTCAGCACAGAGTTGAGATCTTTCTGTTGCGATCCTACACGAGGCATGCATCCGTGTGAGGTGGACACCCTGGTGCCCCCACATGCTGCTGAAGGGCACAGTTTTTAGCTCTTTCCTGGTCTTGCTACTTGAGCTGCGAGTCCATAAACAGAGCAGAGAGAGCCCATGGATGGAGAAAACGCTGTGGCTGGGGATGCTTTGGGGAGGTTTTACTAATAAAGATGGCAAACTAGAAATAAGCTCTTTTTTTTCCACCTGCAAATGCATTGCTTTCCCATCCCTCCCTCCCCACCTTGTGAAAATTCCCACTTTATCAGGACACGCTCATAAAGTTGACATCCGGAGCGCTGGGACCACTGAAGCCCAGCAGCTTTCCATCAGAGAGCAGCTCGCCGGGTGCCCTGGCTCTGGAGCAGATTGATTAATAAAGCATGGGCCGTGGTGGCCACCCGGGGTGGCTCGGTAGCCCACACCATGCTCCCCGCTGAGCGGCACGCTGCTCGGCCAGCACGGGCAAGGGACGGCCACTGCTCTCCGGCTCTGTCCCCTCCCCGGGCTGGGGATTAACCAGGAAGTGATACAAAAGGCACATATGCTCCTGTGTCCAGTCCTGTCTATTCATATGTGTGTTACTTAGCCTAATAAGGATTAGACTTAATGAATTGGAAGGAGTTAACAATATAAAGAGGCAATAGAAAAAGGCCTAAGTAGTCGTAATTCCATTTCATGTCGCTTTGGTGTTGCTTTGCTTTCAGCGAATAGGTGTAATCCTCTTTGAAATCAAAGGTGGTACAAAGTATGAATTTAAATTTGACATTTACAGCTCCTGTAAGATTTAGTATTCCAGAAAGGTTTGCTCTTCAAAAAAAAAAAAAAAAACCAACCCCACCAGGCATGCCATCTGCTCTCCAGGACCATCCCTCCACACGGCTCCTGCACACAAGTTTTGTGGCAGCGGGGCTTCCCCGGCAGAAGTGCTGAGGCCTGGGGATGGGCAGCATCTGGGAGTTGCACCTCCACCCTTTGCCTTTGAGGATCCTGCATGTGCTGGCTGGATTTGTTTTAACTAGATTAGCTTGTGAAACGCTGCATGTCATGGATTACCGGGGAGCTGCCGTGTGAGCCTGTGGGCTTTCACTGCAATAAACGTTGGCCATGATGCTCTTAGAGGGTCCAGCCACTTCTTTCTGCAGGACCATCTCCACTGCACATGCCCCAGTTGTGTGGCTGCTGGGAGCTGCAAGCCTAGCTGATGGTACCCACCTTCCATCTCATCACAAGCAGCAGTTTCCTCCCAATCTCAGTGTGCCCGGTGTGAGATAGGGATGCTCTGCTGCATGAGGAGAGTGGTGCAGGATTGGCCTCTTTTTCCCCACCTCTACTAAGAAGCAAGTAATGAAGGTACTTTTCTGATTGTTCATGAGCTAAATGCTAAAGCGTGTCTGTAAATATATTTTTCTGTAAATATATTTTACGTATTTCCATAGAATCATAGAATGGTTTGGGTTGGAAGGGACCTTAAAGGTCATCTAGTTCCAACCTGCCTGCCATGGCAGTGACACCTCCCACTAGACCAAGTTGGTCAAAGCCCCGTCCAACGTGATCTTGAACACAACCAGTGATGGAGCATCTACAACTTCCCTGGGCAACATGTTCCACTGACACACTCATAGTGAAAAACTTCTTCCTGATTTAAAATCTAAATCTCTCCTCTTCCAGTCTGAAGCCATTACTTCTCATCCTATCCATACAAGCCCTTGTAAAAAGTAAAAAAATCCCTCCCCAGCTTTCTTGTAGGTCATGTTCAGATACTGCAAGGCCACAGTGAGGTCCCCCTGGAGCTTTCTCTTCTCCAGTCTGTTTCCCACCTTAAAGTCAAGCTGTAATCCCATTCTGCCATGGGTTTAATGTGCACATGGGAGGTTCTGGTTAGCCCCGTTGGAGGGACCTGCTGGCATCAAGCCCCATCTTGTGCCAGATGCAGCTGTGCCCGCTGGGCTGGCTGGGGATGTGGTACCCAGTACCACTGGAGGCACCTTGGCTGGTATCCCGGTGAGCAACACTTTGGCCACTCACACACTTACTATTTCTTATAGGACTAAAGAGAAACCACTGGCCCTGGGTTATCCCATGGTGATGGGTATCATAAGCAATTTTACCGAAGAGTGGGGATACAGGGGTGTAAGAACAGCCTAACCAGAAAAAGCCCCAAGACCCCTGGTCCTGCTTCTGCTGGTAAATAGGTGGAGCTGCCTTATTGCCACCTGCAGTATGGGATGCTTGGAATAAACCTGGAGCTGTGAGCCAGGACCCAGCTGGCCCAGGTGAACCAGCCTTTTGTCCCCCAAAATGCACAGCAGAAGACATCTCTGACAGGTTTGAAAAACACATCTCCCGTTTAGACCTTCCAGGGATCTTGCTGTATGTTCAGCTCTAAAAAAACATCAGGCTTCCCATACCTTTGGGAGCAACATCCCTGGGGAAACCCAAACATGGCGCGCTCGTGGCTGGAAAATGAAATCATAAAGTGAGGGAATTTAAGGTGTTTGAACCAGCAGAGATATGGGCTGGGGGTGTTGGCCTCACCGCTCCTCCCCGTCCCCCCTGTATGGTGCGCGTCAAAGCTGTCCTCAAAGATTATTTTTTTTTCCCTTGCTCCTGCAAGCAGACAGGCTCTGCGTGGAGGTGTCATTTGCTGCCTGTCCCTTATGTCATTGATTTTTAAGTCGTTAATTAACGCTAGGTGTCAGCCTGGAAGATGAATTCTGGCCCTACTCTCCCTTCTCTTTTGTTTTTTGGATTGTAAATGTTATAGATCTCCCATGATGGAGGGACGAGGGGTCAAAGGACACGAGAGCATCTCTGCATATGTGCACACAGTCCTCCTGACTGCCCATCTGCATCACTCAGTAGATGGGGACCGGTAGTGGGGGGGACCTCCCTTTTGTTGCCCGTGTCACTTCAGATAGAGACATACCAGCATTGGACAGATAGTGTGGCTGTGTGCGCACGCAAGCGCACATCAGGTGCAGGGGAATGCCCTCGGTGCTCTGCTGTGCCAAATTTTGCCATCTCTGGTGTTCAACCAGTCCCCAAGAGATTCCCAAGAACCATCCGTGCAGAAGGAGGGGTTTCCTCCCGACCGTGCTCTTCATGCTCTGCTGCAGGCTGAGGGAGGAGGATGTAGAAGCAGATTTTCTTCTGCAGACATATTTGGAGCCCTTCACAGTTGTCAGTAGCTGTGCTCTCTCCCTGTTTAGTAACAACCTGAAATCGAAGCTGCCAGTGGGATTTTTCTGTGGTGGGATTGGTTTGCCCTCCTTAGTACAGCTGAGTGGAAAAAAACCCCCATTTTTTAGTTTGGTTGTCAGTAAGCATTTAAGTAACCTGAGTATGGAGAAACCATCATGCAGATTTGTGGCCGGGGGGTTCCTTGGCGAGGAGGTGCCATGTCCCCAGCTCGGCTGCCTTCAGCCTTGCCTTGGTGCCCAGGTTTGTTCTCCACGTTCTGTGCATCATCACCAGCTCTGAAAACATCGTTCTGCTTTCAGGGTGGGGCGGTACCTGCTCAGAAACAGCAGAAGGCAAACTGCAAAATGCACCGAGCACGTTGGTGGTGCTTTATTAGCAGCATTATCACTTACTGATATACATGAATGAGGCGTGACGGGTGGGCTGGCTGAGGCAGCACCAGTGATGGCTGCTGCTTGTGGTGCATGCTCCTAACAGAGCTTTGGAGGAACCTTTATGGTGCGTCTGGGTTGGTTCAGCGCTGGTGTTTGCTGTGTAATGACCAACACTGGTGTGTCAGGGTGGGACAAGAACTTCATGTACCTCACAGCTGATCTCAGAGAGGAGCTGGCTTCATCCAAGAGCGGGCTGAAGATCTATGTCAACCTCTATGTAGCTATGGACTACAGTATCACGTCCGTCATCCTCTTTATCCTAATCCTTGTTAATTTGCAGTGTGTCTGTGTTCTCAGCAGACGCACGCTGCTCCAGACTGCTCTGAGGAAGCGGGTTTGTCTGTGTTTTCTTGCTTCAGTGGAAGGAAAGAGAAGCAGAGAGAAGGCAATGCCACTTGAAAGGCAAACTTTAAACACACCGAGCCCGTATGCACCATCTATAGCCTCTGGACAGGATACTGAGGATAATAATAGCAAAGCATCCAATCTGTGTGGTGAGAACTCTGTGCTGGGCAGAAGGGCATTGAAAAGGATTAAGGCAACAGGTACTGCAGGATTTGTGAAATCTGATCCATTCCTAGCCCCCTCCCCCCCAAAAAAAATGAAATGCTTTTTAGAGACCCCCAGGGGTAAAATTAATCTTCCCTGGGGATTGTGGGTGGTGTTGCCCATCCTCTCCCACACCCCGCTAGAAAAAAAAGAAAAAGAAAGGTGAGAAGTGTTTGTGAGAACTGCTGGCAGAGACTTCAACTCAGCACCTCTTTGATTTGGTGCCTTGGTTTCATCGAGGTCGTGCCTGCATCCTGCAGTACCTGAGCTGCTGTTGAGGGATCTCGGTGGCCACGTCGCTTGGACACATCAGTTTGGCTGCTCTCCGTCTGGTATAGACCGTGCTAATGAAACCTGGGGTCTGATTTTGGAGCGTTCCTGGCTCTCGAGGATAAGTAATTCTGTTACCAAATTGCCTCCCTGAGATCACCTTTTATTACACTGTGAAGCCTAAGAAAAGTCTCAGGATTCCCTCTGCTTCAGATTTTGTTTCCAACGCGGATTTTGTTATCCCTGTGTATCTCGTGTTTTGTTTTCAAACTTTTTGCTTAGTGTTTGCTTTGCAATTGTTTGAGAAAGGGATTCTGGAATCTGCTGCTTCTTGTGCCTGTAAGTGGAGCAGGAGGAGACACATCCAGCCTGGGCAGAGGTGAGGAAGAGCAGGAAGGGAGCCTGGTTTATTTAAACAAAATCTATTGTTACCGTGTTTTTGCAAGAAAAACGCCACATGTTGCCCGAACAGCGAGTGGAGCTGCTTTGGCTTGAGGTTTCCATCCCCAGCACAGGTGACCTGGGATGCCACCATGGCCAGATTTGTCTTACTGCGTTGCAGGTTGTGGAGTCTCCTTCTCTGGAGACTTTCAAGACCCATCTGGATGCGTTCCTGTGTGGCCTTGCCTAGAGGAACCTGCTTTGGCAGGCGGGTTGGACTAGATGATCTCTAGAGGTCCCTTCCAACCCCTGTGATTCTGTGAGGTGGACACCTTGCTGCTGTGCCACCCCAGCTGCAGCCCAGTGGAGCAGGCTTTGGTGTATTTTTCCTTATTTATTCCAGTAGAACACATTCACTTTGGACAAATTCTTCTCCATTACGGTGTTACCCCATTGCCTTGGTTGGGTCACTGTTGTTTTCGTGTAGTTGTGCCTCCTCTCTGCTGGTTTTTTTGCTCCCTGAGCATGCAGGAGAGCTGCATCTCACCCTCTTCCTCCTTCCCATCTCCTCCAGCCAAGGAGAGATTGCGCGCTCGAGTTCACTGCCTGCTCCCTTCTTCCTCTGGCCTCTTGGGAAAATGTCTCCCCTTGGAAGTAACACAAACAAGAGGGATGAGTAGAAGGAGGAACCGTGCTGCTCTGCAGAAGTTTGGGGTATTTGACTTGCTAGAAACTGTGGATTGACTGATTGCTGCGGCTGTAAAAAAAAAAAACAACTCTGGGGAGCGTAAATTGCAAATGAGCTTTGGAGAAGTGATGCTAAATTTTCCCACGCATGGATCTAAAGCAGGCTGAGCTTGTTTTCTACCTTGGAAGCTGATCTAGCTACACACACTGTTAATCCACTGTCCCCTCGCTGTACTGTAAATCAATCCGGAGGTCACACGCCAAGTGCTTTCGTGCACTGGGGTTAAGAGCGGGACTCGGACCCGGCGGCTTCGGGTCACGCCAGCAGCACAGGCTGGAGGTTGATGCTATCAGTGGTGGGAATTCGGGGTAAGCTTTTATTAAGTGGGAGAATAGTATCTTTTCTCGTCCAAAGGGCTTTTCTGGGAGAGCTTTGGGTTGTGCAATTAACCATTACCTGTGTTTTGCTCCTTTTTCCTCTTCCCGGAGGACACAATGAGCAGAGAGCTGAGGTTGTGGAAAGCCCTGTTTCAAAGGATCAGCTCCTGGCTGTCACTCATCTCCTGCTGTTTGGAAAGCTTTGAGTTTTTCTATAGCTCTGATAATTTTTTCTCATCCTGCCTCAATTTTCCCCCTGAGAATTCCCCATTTTCTGCATATTTCCCACTTCTCCATCTATTTGTGTCTGTATCTGTGTGAAACAACACAAATGCACTGAAAAAAATATATGAAGTTCTTCAGTCACCGTTGTTATAAACTTGAGATATGGCTCGTGCTAGTTTATGAAGCTCACTCAGGTCTTGCAGGAGGCTCTTGGGGTAATGTCTGAAATTCAGGAGCAGAAGCTCCAGGCCAGGTTCAGGCAGGATTGGGAGATTTGGACATAACTAAAACCAACGCCCAAAGGCAATGCTTGACCAAGCTCCTGGGTTTCCTTTAACTTTCATTCCCATCAGGAAAGCACAAATCTGGCTGAACTCCTCAGCGCTACAGCCTTGTGTGTGTGCTCATAGCTGGAGGTAGGGTTTTGTCTGAGAGCAGAGGGGTCCTCCTCTAGAGCTGAAGTTCCCCCCTGTGCATAAACCTCTGCAAAATCAGGTCTCTGATGTCTCCCAGCACACAGACACCTTCGGGGACACGCTGATGTGAGCTGCAGGGTGGTCCTGGGTACATGAAGTCCCGTCCTGCTGCCAGGATCCCCGGCTTGGGGTGTGTCCTCTGCTTGCTCCCATGCCAGGGGGGATCTCCTGTAAAGACAACGAGCTGCCAGCAGCAAGGCGCACGTTCCTGTTTTGAGGATGCTGGCTCGTGACTATGCACAGTATGCTTGGTTAAGGCAAGTAATTTTATTCCGTAAGCAGCCCCGCGCTGTGCTGCCAACACAGGCTGTAAATTTCTCTGGACAACAAAAACTATTCATTAAAGAGAGGTACCTTCAGACATGTAGCCTTAATTTTGCTGACACTTAAATACCCCTCCCTAATGCTGCTGTTACTGAGTTTGACTGTGACTCTGTGTCTGGAGTAGGGTGATCTTTTGTGGGGCTCTGTTACCACTTCGTTAGCTCATTCCTCCCTTCCCTCTTCTTTTAGATGTCCTTAGCATGACAATCTCGTGTTATCCTCCTGCCATCTTCCAGCCCATGACATGGGGGCTCGTGCTCATTGCTCAGCCCAGATCTTTCATCCGAGTCTTTGCTATTTTCGCCATTCAGAACAAGCTATTGTTAAAGTGACATCTTAATGCCAGTTATCTGATTGATCTGTTACCTGTCTCCCAACATAGGGCTGAGGAAAAGAAATGAGAGAATCCTTTGATCAGTGGGATTGGAGAAATATTGCTTAAGAAAACCTCTAACAACGAACAACTTATTTTGAAAGTCAGCGAGTTTCGTGTGTTTCACTTGATGAGGTGGGTTTGTTCCAGCAGAAGGAGCAGTCCTTGTGTCCCTCGGAGGATTAATGGCACTGAGTCATGTTCCACAGGTGCGAGCAGGGGGTGAGACCATCCCTCTTTTTAGTAAGCACAAAACCCCCATCTGAACAAAATTTGCCTGTTTGTCTTTTCAGGCCTCGAATGTGGCAGGCCCTGGGGAGTCTTTTTAACTGTGCTGCAGAGCAAGAAGTTCTCTCTGCGTTGAGGCTAATTCAGCACCTTTTACCAGTTCCGGAGTGAACAAAATTGTATAAATAATAATTAACAGTAACAAGTCTAAAGATTTAGGAGAGACATGCAGGAACAACACTTAATGAGCAGACAGGGCATCTTTCATGGAACGTGTTAACGAGGCAAAAATTGATTGCGGAGAGCGTGGTTTGGGGCAGACGCACTTTCCCTGCGTAAACGCCTTTTCCGATTTTTATCATGGTTTGGAAACCACTTCTTGCCCTTCCAATATTGCGGCTCTTATAAACAAGTGTTCTGTTTAAAAATACGTGTTAAACTGTGTTAAGTAATGTAAGCAAATAACACATGTGCTGTCTTGGAGATCCTTTATGCTGGTGGCTTGAAGGCGGTTTGCATACTGATTTGTGGCTCTGCCTTTGCTGCTTCTGGCACCTGATCTTTCTTGCAAACGAGGCTATTTTGCCTCAAGGGTTCTCTACCGATTAAGTAATAAATAAATAAGGATACAATGAACCTAGCCTTGCCTAAAATAATTTTGGAGGTTAAAAAAGAGAAAGATGGAGGGGGTTGCTATTGATCTGAGCTATTAAAACATCACAGCTACTTTTCTGCATTAAATGGCAATAGGTTTGCGAGGTGAATATGGAGAGGAAGAGTGAAAAATAACAACCGTGCATGAGATTAAGAGGTTTATTTGCTAGTGGGGATTGTTTTGTTTTGCTTTTTTTTTTCTTGGCTATTCCTTACTATCATCCACAGTCCACATGCTTGCAGAAATGTAGCAGATTTTTCCAAAGTTGATACCCTTTAATGAATGTTACTTTTTAAATCGGCCTTGCAGAAGTTTATTTTTGGAAGCCCAGAAAGGAATCCAGCCCCAAATCCCTCTCTTCTTAAACTCTCAGGTTGCAAGGTCTGGCAGGCCAAGCGCATGGGTTTGTCTGATGCATTAAACCTGACACCCTCTTACCTAATCGCCTTCAGATGGTCCCTGCGATAGCCCTTGCAAATAAGCTGCTGGGGCTGGTGCTGCTTTTCCTTCAGCTCCTGCACCTTGGCAGAGCTTGCCCATGGCTGAGAACAGCAGCTACGCACCCTGGACCACTGGGATGAGCCACCATGAGTCTTTGCAGCTCGCCCAAAGAGGTACCTCCTGCAAGGAGGGGATGCTCAGGGAGGAGATGGCATCAGGGTGATGCTTTTGGATGTATCTCACTCGAGATGTGGTAGGCGTTGCTTTGGCTGGCTAATGTGCAAGAAAGCTCAGGCACAGAGCTGGAAAATGGGTGTTGGTCTCTGGTTGGACTGGGTATTGGTCTCTTCTCAGGAGTAGCTAGTGACAGGATGAGAGGAAATGGCCTCAAGTTGCACCGGGTTGGGGGGGTAGATTGGATATTAGGGAAAACTTCTTTACTGAGAGAGTGATTAAGCACGGGAACAGGCTGCCCAGGGTGGTGGTGGAGTCACCATCCCTGAAGGTGTTAAAAAAATATGTAGATGTGGCACTTCAGGACATGGTCTAGGGGTCATGGTAGTGTTGGGTTGATGGTTGGACTTCACAGAATCATAGAATGCCAGGTTGGAAGGGACATAAAGGATCATCTAGTCCAACCTTTCAAGGTAAAAAAAAATATAGTTTAAGTGAGACTTGATGGTCTGAGAGGTCTTTTCCAGCCTTAATGATTCTATGATTCTGTGAAAATGTTCTTCCTGAGGTCCTGCAGCGGATTGTGCCAGCTGTGAGAAGCGGGTTCTTCCCCATCATCGTTGTGCCCACCCCCGTGGCCTCCCTCTCCTTTGTGGCACCTGGCTGTGTAAATCTGGGCTGCAGAAATAACTGCAAAGCGCTGGCAATGTGGGCTGTGTTTGGGAAATGAGAGGAAACCAAACCCTATCATATTTTACAGCTCCTGCCATAGCAGTGTCAAACCCTACTGTAGAATACCTCAGTACTTGGCTCGCTCTGAAGGGTAAGCCAAGGGCAGGCAGGAAAAAAAAACCTTGTTTTTTAATATTATTAAACCTAGAAGTATTCCAAGTTGCTACAAATAATAAAGAGTAAATTTAAAAGGGACTGTGAAAAATGGGGCAATGAACATCTGTGCTATGTTGATTTATCCGGTAAAAATAAGCCGCGGAGTGAAGGCGGGAGCAGGAGTAATTTCTCAGGCGCGTTCGGCGGTTGCAGGCAGCGCGTTTGCTGCATGGCAAAGAGCAGCGTGGTGCTGGGGTGAGAGGCGAGAAACCCCAGCCCCCGCCGCCCCAGCCTCTGATGTTAATCTTTGTGATGGGGAGGGAAATATTGACAGCAGGATGGTGCTCTCTGGCTTGAATGACAGGCCATATGTTTGTAAAATAGACTGAAGTACCAAATAGAGAAGGCATGGGCAAGTGGAGAGAGAGAGAGAGAGAGACACGTATTTTCTCTTTACATGTAAAACTTCCAACGCTTGGCAGGAGCCCAGCAACAATTAATCAGCAGGAGCCTTTTAGAAAGCCTCTTCCTAGGAAATAAGGGTACGGAAAAATCCTTTAAATTAAACATAATTTAAAACAAAGTAGTGTGTGTCAATAGGGGGAAAAAAAAATGGGGAACGGACTTACAATAAATACAGATTACTTGGTATAAATCCATCAGGCCTGATCCTGGGTACCCAGCTGTGCCGCCGTATCCCTCCGGCCTCAGACTTTTGCATGGGGATGATGGTGGGGTCCAGGGGTGCCACTGCAGGCAACGAGAGCTGGGATGCAGGGGAGATGCACCCCCCGGGACCCCCCCCAGCCCCGTCCCTTGGCGGAGGAGCAGAGCTCTCACCATGCAGCAGTGAGCAGGAGAAATGCTGCCGGGGGGGGAGTGAGAGGAGGAGGAGGAGGAGGCGATCGGATTTCTAAGCACCCTTGAAACCAAAGCTGCACTGTTTATAAACTTCCATAAATATTAATTGATATTTAATAAGGTAGGCAAACACAAGGGAAAGTATTGTTTTGGCCAACTCCTACACAGAGATCCCAGCGAAGCGTGAAAGAGTTTGTGTAACTTTCCTCGGGGGTTAAGAGCAGGTCACGGAAGGTCCTTTTTCCTGGCCGGTGTCCCAGGTTTTTAAGCTATAAGGGAACATAGGAGGCTCCTGGGAATTTAACCCAAATACCTGCTGTCTGCAGGGTGAAACCACCGCACAGAGCCTGGGGTGCAAGCATCGGCTCCGCTCGCTGCCCCGCACCCAGCCCCGGCCGCGGCTTTCCGGGGGGATTAGGCTGGAAAGGGGGTGACTGTTTGGTCAGATGGGAAGTCTGATGAGATAATCACGGCCGTTAATTGATACGCTTTCCCACATAACTTGACAGTTCAAACAGGTGGTGAATAGCCCTTAATTCACTTCGGGCTGTCGGCCCGTGCCTGGGCTCCGACTCGCGCAGATAAAGTGGCAGCAAAATAGGTCAATGTGGAAAAAAGGAAAAGCTTTGCACTCACCAGTGCTCCCCGATTCCCACCAACCCTACTCTGTAATACAAGTCCCTTACAGGCCTTCTTTACAGCGTCTGTGCTACCAAAGGGTGGAGCAAAATTCAAGGGAATGCATTTCCTCTGTTGATTTTTGGTGGTTTACTGAGGTTTTGCTGCCAGCTCTAGAAAAAGAATCATAAAAATATTTTTTTAGCTTTATTTCTCATTCTCCAATCGCGCAGAGGCTGATTCATGGGTTTGCACTGAGAGGAAAAATCAATGTCAAGTAGAATGAAGGCTGATATTATAAAATTAAGATTTAAGATTTTCTGGCCGTAGAGCTACACTTGGGTTCAATCTGTTCTGGAGGCGCAGACTTGCAGCGAGTTGACATGAGGGGGTCAGATATGAGCTCTCTTCTTTCCGGCTCCTCTCCTGCAACGTGGGATTGCTTCCGACCCATCTCCGCACCCGGGCCAGCTCCCGGTGGCTCCTTGCTTCTGGCGAGGTTGACCTTCCAAAACCACCAATCCCCAGGACTTTTCATTACTCTTCTACATGGGGAAATAGCTGATTCTTTGGAGAAGCATCTCCTCTGAACCCATGGGTGGAGCATAAAGTTTCTGTCCCGCAAGAAATTGCATTTTTACGTAAATGGATGCAGCATCTTTGCTGATAGGTTCCAATTTCCACCTGTTTCTATGACTTTTCTTCTCGTTCGTTCAGGTGGGGGTAGCGTAGTGCATTTGTTGGCAAAGTGCTGGAATGTCCTCTCAGAGTCATTCCTCAAGCAGCAATAGTAGCCAGGACCCTTCTCACTGCAACAGGCAGAATAATTGGAGCAGGGGGGAAATCAGAGAAGCTTGAAGAACACGAGCGTTGAGGAGAAGTTGGAAATTTTACAAAATTTGCAGTGGAGTTATTTTTTGTCTTAGTTTGCCTTTCCTCTTCCCTTTTTATTTCCTTTTTGTGGGGTGTCCTCATCGTTTAACCAGATGCTTCTCAACTGACGAGCATCGCCCCGAGTCTCACCTCCTTTGGAAAGCTCTTGGCATCCAGAAGCAAACCCGGCTGCAGAGCGAAGCATCACTGCTGGTATTCAAACCGCACACAAAGACAGCTTTACAATAGTTGCCTGTCTGTATCGAGTTCACCAGCTTTAATTACAACACCCCACAGTGGAAATTTCACAAAACATTTTATCCGTGCGTAAAATTTAATTAAACAAACAGACCCCTCCAGAAAGCGCTACATTTGTCACAGCCCGAGCTGCAGCGAGGCAGGGTATTTCCTGCTCTTCCACATGGGTTACGGCTCCGGATTGACAGGGGTTACCTTGGATGCGATGCAGATGGAAAATCAAAATGTGGGGATTAATCCCTCTCTCACCAGATTATGCAGGAGCGTGAGCAGGTGGCGGGGGGGGGGGCTGAGCCCTTTCCATTTCTCATGGTGTCGCGGTGCTGATGTCTGCGGCACCAGCCGCGCATCTGGCAAGCTTGTTATGCAATATAATTGTAAGATGGAAAACAGGGAGGGAACTTCTTCCTTTTGTATTTCAAAGGCCATGATGGCATCTTTATTTGATAAAGGAATTGGATTACGTCTAATCCTCGCACTTGGAGATGTTTTATTACTTAGGAAACACTTTCTTAAAAGTGTCCTCGCTGCCCCAAGCAGGGTGTAAAATATCACTTGCAGGAAAGCTGATGCCAAGTTTTCTGGGGATGAACAGAAATCCTCGGTGCCTTTCTTTGGGAACTGGGTTCATATATAAGGCATTTTTCATTAAGTCTCAATTCTAACAGAAGAAGCCAGGCTGTGCCTTTTAATGAGCATCTGATTAAGATCCCAAAGCTGGAGTCACCCAGCTTGTTAGCCAGGTGCTTAAATTAGTTTATGCTCCGATTCAGGATATTGTGTAGGAATTTAGATTCTTTCATAATGAATAATACGTACATGAAATGTGAGCTCTGTAAATTTAGGGAAACGAGCTGTCAAGCTACAAAGCTACAAATGAAGAGGCGAGTGCCATGAACACAACACAGCGCGCATTGTCTCGGGAACTTCCTTTGGCACCGGCGGTGGGACACACTTCGCAGATCAAAATAAAAGCTCAAAGGGGAGAAGGGGTATGATGTGGCCAGAGAGCATTCAGTGGCTCAGATCATTTGTAATGCCACGGTGAGCCCATAAACTGGGAGCTGAATGCTCCTGGACCTTGGGATACTTTTTGGAGGAACATGGCTCAAACAGAACCAAGCTCCCCAAAACACGCTCAGCAAATGTGCTTGGAACTGCAGGTGAAGTCCTATTTTAGTCCCTGAGTTTTTATATTCTCTCTATATATATTTATATACCTCTGCTCACAGTAGAAGTGCTTCCAAGTGCTGTCTCCTTTCAGTAGTCCAAAGTTCCTGAGCAAAAATATCTGCCGTGTTTTGTTACTGGTGCAGATCAGCCGTACTGTGAGGAGAAGCCCCCTCACCCCAGTGAGCCCCAGCTTTTTAAACCAAGGAAAACCCTTCCCTGGAGCCAGGCGTTGTGCCGCTGAAACCAGACCCTCTGGCCCGGAGCAGGCATTTGTCACTACCTGAGGGCTGGACAAGGTTCACTGAACTTCAAGCAAGGCTGGGACCGGGTGGGGAGCTGGGAGAAACTCTTTGGTTTCATCTATGGTTGGCTCTGAGTTTTGAAGATTTTTTTTTTTTTGCCAGCAAACCGAGTGGTCTAAAGCTTGGAAAAGGAAAGGTCTGGTGGAAATAGCTGCTCTATGCTGGGGCTGTGCCCCGAGCACGGCCCAGCTCAGCACCCTTCTGCTGTGCTCGCACCCAGATCTGCCCAAACGCTTTCCTTGGCTCTGGAGAGCAGGATCGAGACCTTCTCATTTCTGCTCTTCCATTTCCTCATAATGAAAACTAGTCTAGTGATCCTTATCTCTGGGCTTTAGAATTGCTCTGAGTTTCCCCCCCCCCGCTTTAAATTCCCTTTAAACTTCAGTTGTGTTGCTGAGTTGAAAGCGCTGCGCTAATTGCGAGGTGTGATTGCTGTCTGCTCCTCACCAAGCCTGTTTTCTGCTGGGTTCAGGGGGCAGCGGAGACCTTGCTTGTTTGGGAAGAAGGTTGGCTTTTTCCCGGGAGACAAGTTTTATAATCATAATTTTAATGGGGTGATCCATTTTGGGGTGAGACGTGGGTGTGGATACTTGTGTCCATGTCCCATGCTGACACCTCCTGCGTTGGAAATCCTGCTCCGTGTTTCTCTGCTACTCATAAAAATGTTACTTGAAAACTTGCGGAAAAAATATTTTTTCAAATGCATCTGTGAAGGAAGAAATTGTTTCCCCAAAATACTGCAGTTTAGAGCTTCAGAAGGAGGCCGCGTTCTGGAGGCTGGTCCCAGCAGTGCTTTGGGAAGCAGGATTATCAGAGGACTTTTGTTGCAAAAAGGGCTTTCAGAAACGCTGGACGTGGAGATGTTTCCACGTGGCTCTGAACCCAGTGCCAGCCCTGGGGGAGGCGCGTTCGTTTCTCAAACACCAGCATGTTTCTCTACTGGCAGTGAGATCATTTAGCTCTTTTTCCATGCAGCTGGTTCCCACGTGGGTTGTGTTGATGAAACACTTCTCTTGGAGCAGAGAAGGTGGCTGGGAGCTGGGGTGGGCACAGCAGTCGGTGGTGACACCACAGTGCTGAGGACTTGGCTGTGAACTTCCCTGGGGCTCCTCCAATGCTGGTGAAGCCAAACCTGGACATGTTCATTGCTGTGGTTCAGACCATCCGTGACCTTCCCCATGTGAGGTTTCCGGGATCATTTTAGAGGGGCTTCACTAGGTGATAACAGGCAGGCTGGAGCCTTACTTTGAGCTCAGTGAAGCTCAGCTCTAGAAAGCAGTCAGCAGGGGAACCCACGTGTGTCATGCAGGGAGGCTCCGAGGTGGGAAGGAGGGTCCTGGAGAAGCTTAAATGTTTCTTTCTCCAGGGAATGCACAAAATCAGGGCCATGAGTAGATACTGCAGAGGGGACCTGTTTCATCTCATCAGCTTGCACTTAAATTTGTGTTTGCCTCTGGAATGTCCTTTGCTGTGATCTCCTGCCACACGCGGGGTTATGAGGGAGGGAAGGAGCATCACTGAGCACCACACAGCCAGAGCTTCCCTCATCCCAGGATGGGCACAGAGGGACTGTGGTCATTTCCTGGAGATGCTGTGGGTGCTTGGGGCAGAGGTGAAGCCTGAGTCCACCTTTCCAGTGTTGGGATCTAAAAGCTTCTCTCCTCCTCTCCTGAGCTCGCTGCCAGCCCGTGTGGGAGATGCATGGCCTTCTCCTGACTGACCGGTGGCCAGAAGCAGAGAAGCGTTTTATTCCAGAGGCTGGTATTTCACTATACAAACGCTTTTGAAATAAGGAAAAATGGGTGGAAATTGCAGTGGGCTTAGCAGACAAAATTGAGCAGTTGGCTGTGGCAAGGCACACAGTACTTAAATGCAAGAGCTGATCTAATCGTTGTTCTCGAGGAAGCTTTTTGCTGCATTTTAGCACACAAAGCTTTTCGTTTTCTCTTTTGTGGCTTGAGCTGCTATTTAAGAAAGCAAAAATCAATAAACCTTTCCAGCTTTCAATCTTTTGCCCCAAAAGGTGTTTTTTTGGGTAGTGTTTTGTCATTCATAAGCTGTGGCGACAAATCCTTGACATCATTCGTGGATAATATCGATCAGCTCTTCCGTTGCGCCAAAGGACAAATAGAAATCATTTATCTGTCTGGACTCCAAAACAGCAAAAGACAAAGGGCTCTGCCAGCCACCCATGACAATCAGCAGCTGAAGGTATTAGCAGGGGGTCAAGTTCAGAGGTCAGCGGTCAAACAGGTTGTCATCAGTTTCTCACAGCTATCAGAGTGGAAAAACCCAGCTGGTTTTTATTAGCCAAATCCAGAGGGGCTGGAGGACGTGGGTGCTCGGTGGCTTGGGGTGCATCTGCTCCGGGGTGTTGCTGTGGGGAGCGAGGCTGTTGCCTTCCTAACAAAGGGTATGTTGTAGTTTGGGTTTATTTCTTGTAAATACAGGGTCTTAACTCTACTCAGCTGCATCCCAACTGTATTTTGTCAAGTGGACATACTGCACAGAGGGAAAGCATCCGTCCTATCTGCGCATCCTTGTTCTCCGCCGTCTGTGCCACCAGATTAGAATTAACGAACGTTTCCATCTAGCTAAGATGGGATGTTGTATGAATTCAATCCCCAGAGGGAGAGCTCCTCTGGCTGTATCTCCCCAGAGCTGTGAGCAGGCCATGGCCGGTGCTGTGCCTCTGCTGCTTGTGCAAAATCTTCTAGCCCTGGTGTCAATGCTGAGCTTCAAGTCTATGAGGTCTGTAAGTAGCAGAAAAAGCAGCTAAAGAGAACTGGCTGCCCCTTTGTATTTCTCTGCAATTAAAATAGGCGTCTCTACAGTCCTCCTTTCTCCCACTCCATAAAATATGTGAAGTGCTCTGAGTTTGATGGGAAACCCTTGATCCATCCTTCAGGCAGGACAGCACAGCCTCTCAAGAAGTCCCTTGGGAAGCCAAAGGGGAAGGGTCCCACCAGAGCTGCTCGGCTGAGCCGCCCCGGGGCTTTCCATGACTGTGGAAGCTTCGGGTTTCCATCAGTCAGCCAGAATTACTGGAGCAAGGGGAAGAGGCCATACACCATAAATAAGGGCAGATCAAACCTCAGTGTGATCACCATTTGGGAGAGCTCACCAGCTTGCCTCCCTGCATGGCAGGGGCATGGAAGGGCTGTACGCTGGAGATGCCGGCTCCAGCATGTAGCCCTGAGCATCACAGCTCTCCATGGGAAAGGTGCTAGTGTCGGACAAGGGGCTGCAAAGGCTTTGACGTGTGTCTGTGCACTCAACTTGAAAACCAGATGGAGTGAAGGATTGCGTTAGTATTTCTTGGTGGTATTTACACTTCAATAGCGGCTCCTTTTTTTTTTCCCACGTTCCAAACACTTTCATGGGCTCTCTCCCCCTCTCCCGTCTCCATCTCCCCAGTTATTCTCCACGTTTTTTATTTTAAGGGGGCTGGCAAACAGAGATTCATCTTGTATTTAGCCACGAGCGCCTTGGTGGACTTTCGCTCGGAGATTATCCTCACGCAGTATTGACAAGCGGTCCAGGCAGCCTGGAGAGAAACACGCTGTACACACACTTGGAGGTACATTTTATTTAAACTGTGACAAGTTTTCTTCTATTCATCGACAACTAGTTCAGGCAACAGAGACTTTCTTACAAGAGGCGGGCATCTCATGGTGCTGTAACAAGGCACTCTCTTTGCATTTTAGATAGATAGCCGGGGAAGTACTTGCGCAAACATAAACTCCCGCTGGATAAATAAGCCGGGAACGCGATGCCGGGAGCCAGCGTCGCTCCTTCACACTCCGAAGCCGACGCGGCGAATGCAGTGCTTTGCTTAAATTTCCTCTCGGAGGTAGAAATTCTCCCTTTTATTTTATTTTATTCTCCCAAGGACACTGTCAAGGTCACCACGAATCCTGATGCTCCAAAGAGTGTATCAGGGATACAAACCCATTTCACCAGGCTATTGTTGTATGTATCCTCCTGTGCATCCAACTTCATTTCCACTTCAATTTTATCAACCTTCCGCTGGAGACTCAAGGAGATAGGAAACAAGTACTGACACGAATTAGCCCGGAGATTGACTGATATAGCTCAGCCCAGGGAATCCTGGGTAAAACCTTCTCTGGGCTCTTTCTCTCTTGGTCTCCCTCTGTTTTTTTTTTTTTCCTTCCCACCCCCCCCCCCCTTCCTTTTTTTTATCCCCTACAACTGTCTTTGTCAGTCACCTGTCAGAGATGTCCCCAGTCCCATCCAGGATGACAGACAGGGCAGGAAGGCTTTTGATGGTGTAATTTGCCAAAAATACTCAACGTGGTATATTAAAGATGGCAGCGGGTGGCAAAGGCTCCAGGGAAGAGATCCTCTTTAGGCAGTGTGGGTACTAAAACCAACTTGCTCTTCTCAGAACTGCTGGGAACCCCAAAGGTGCTCACCCCTTTGCTTTGGGGAATGTGTGGGAGAGCTCCACTGCTTTTTGGGAGAGCCTTGCTCCATCTACCAATGCTCTGGGGACCTCTTGGTGTGTGTAGGATCAGCTGGGGTGACACCCTGATGTCCCCATCTCCACCAGCTCTGCATTTGCAGACCATCCGGTGCCATGAAGACCCCAGGTTGAGTAAGGGCGGCAGAAGATGCTCTTCTTGTTGATGCAGCAGAAGATGCTCTTCTTGTCGATGCCCAGACGTTGCGGTAGAGTATCAGCCAACGCTGGTGGTGTTTATGGGTTTTAATTGTTCTCTGAAGCTTGGCAGTGAAGGTCCCAGCAAAGGTGGGGGGCTCTTTGAGTGGGGAGCACCCAGCTTGGATGTGGTCTGGAGGGAGGACGTGGCAGCAGTGCTGGGTGGGCTGGGGCTGCAGGAGCTCCGCTACCTGCCCTCTCTGCCAACTTCAGCCCCTCTTCTTCCGGTAGGAAATTTATGCCCTTTGGGTTCAAAAAAAGGCTCCTAGAGGAAAAGAGAAAAGAGAGAGAGAATGAAAATGATTTTAATTTTTTTTTGGCGTAGAAATGAAGCTGATATTGAAAGTGAGTAAATTTTAATGAAACGGTGCAAAAATGACATCATTTACTCAGAAATCATTAATTTGTCAGCATTAATATTTCAGCTACAACATTGCCTGTCATTCTGTGCCAGCAATGACTGATAAATCTATAAAAGTGTGCTGCTAATTTACTGAATATTTATGTGCAGTGTCATTTGCGGAGTAGGATTTGAATTTATTTCACTCAGTATTCAGCTGGAGAACATTTCTAGCAAACCTAAAATGAACAGCACCAGGCTGTGCAAAGTAAAGCTGGCAAAAGTTCTTAAATAACATTTTAAAGGGAGAGGAACCCTGGCAGGAGGCTGCGGCATTTCCCTCGGATGAGGCTCTTCCCAGGTTGGATCCTAGCAAACATCACGCGGGTGGCTTGGGACAGGGCACAGCAGCTGCCAGCCCCGGTGCTGTGTTGACACGTATTTGTCACATCTATAACATTTTTCATCTCCAGACCTCCTCAGAGGTGTCAGCTTATCCGTTCCACCTCCCCGGGGGGACATGCGCGTGTCGGGAAGGAGCAAACGCTCCTTGAATAGAGGCTTGGTGGGAATTTGTGCGTCAGTTTGGAACACGGGTGGAAAGTTTGCAAAGCTGGGGTGGGAAGTTTAAAGGAGCGGTGGGGGGATGTGGGAGATTTTTGGCAAAGTTTTGGAGCTGAGGTGGGTTGGGGCTGGTTTGGTTTGACCGCACTGTGGTAGCTCAGGTTGCCTCTGGCCAAGTCCTACCTCGCGTGATATGGGGCCATCTGCAGAAGGTGCTTTGGCTCCTAGCGTGGATGTGTGAGCATCTACAGCACACTGCAGGTTTGTGGTGAGGATTATTTTAATCACACCAGAGCCTTCCTGCAGCTCTCTCCAGGGTTGCTGTGTCTCCCCGGTCAGTGCAAACCTGCAGCCCTCCCAGGAGCTCCCTGGGACATGGCACAGCCATCAGCAGAGGTGTGCTTTGGGAGGGGGAGTTCTTTGGATGAGTAGCTTGGCCACTGAAAATCGTGAGTTGGGGATGATAGAGAACCCATTCTGAAGTTCCGGCTGGGTTTGGATAGTGCTTTCCAGCAGAAAAAAAAAAAGAAATTAATTTTTGGGTGGTATGAAAATAAAGTTTCCCTTTGGTAATTTGAAAATGGAATTTTGGGGGTTTTCTATTTTGAAATTTTGGTTTTGGATTAAATTTGTCGAGGGTGTTTTCACCTTTGACATGGCAGATTTTTTTAATTAGGAAGTTTCATTATGAGCTTGATAGAGGGGCATTGGGTTGGTTGTTGGGGTTTTCTTGCGAAAGCCAACACCTGACAGGACCGGAGGGCTCTTCCTTGTAACCACTCAAGCTGTAGAACAAAAAATGCTGCTACTTCAGCCTCTCAAGTTTAGATGTCAAACACTGACAGGGAGGCACAGGAGAGAGGAGGGACTTCCCAGGGCACCTGGGACCCTGCAAGGTGGCCAGAGCCTTGTGCACATTCTCCAGGCACTGTCCTCCCTGTGTGTCCCTGTGGTTGGAGGTGCTGGTGGCTGCTTCTTATTTGTGGACCAGGTCCCAGACAGGAGACCAAGCTGCACATGTTGGGCTGAGTTATTTACACACCAGCATCATCCTGAGCTCGCATTGAGCCTTAAGAACCTCCTGAATGTGAGGGCTGAGCGCTGCTCACCAAGGGCCATCTGTTAGGCTGAAGACCACAGGAACTGCTGGTAATTAACAGGCGTATTAATCCAGTAGAACACGATAGCCTTATTATAGTCACATTTTTCACTTTCATCAGAATAATATCATATTATATTAATATTTATTTCTCGCTAATGGGCTGTGAAATGAGCTGGGTGATGTTCATGGTAGGATGTGGTGTCGGAGGGTGGGAGCAGTGGGGCTGGGGCAGAAGGACACATCGTGGACAGCTGGTCACCTCCCGGGATTCCCCCAGGCAAACCAAGCACATCTTCCCAGGTTGGCCTGGCTCACGCCTCTTCCCTCCTCTCCCTGACCCAAGTGTGGGAAACATTGTGGTTGGTGGGAACCACGGTGCCGCTGGTGCCAGCCTGTCCTGGTGCCGGCTGTTTGCACTGTGCCTTCCTCCCCTGCTCGCTTCCAAGGGATAAAGAGCTGGACAACGCGGACCCTTCAGGTCTGTCAGCTTCGGGCATGGCTGTCAACAAGACAGAGATTTACTTTAAGGAAGGGGAAAAAAAGTCTTGCTCACACTTCACCACTCACGTCTATTACTCTGGAAAATAAGGATGGCGTGAGAGCAAGGAATAAATCCCTTCTAAAAATATATTGGGTGATTGCATTAATTTTCCGTGGCACGTGGACGAGGGTAGGAGAATGAATTTTAAGCTTGACTCATTCTCCAAAACGAATCTTAAGCCTTTTAATTGTGGAGTGTTGGCATAAAAACATATTATTTATGAAGCTGTGGCTTGGTTCTACATGGCCTCTATGCCTTTTTTTCTTCTTTTAAAGCAAATCTCATTTATTTCTTCCTAAAAGATGCTCTAGAATCTAATATAAGCATTATAAATATTTAATTTTCAGAGCAGGGTTTACACAATGCCACAGCGTCTGGCAGCTCGGCCGGTCCCTGCACAACAAACCTGGTCTGGAGCTCCAGCACATCGATTTGAGTAGATCGTTGCCTTTCTGCTCAGCTTGGTTCATATCTACCAAAACTCACCCTTTTCTGCCCATCTCGGGCTGCTTCATTCCCGTGGCATCTGTTTCTATAAAATTCACGTGTCGCAATAAGCAAAAGAAGCAGGAGGGCACCAAAGAGAACCCGCAGTCGTTGAACTTTATTGACTTTCCTAAAGGTAATATGATAATACAGTAAAAATGTTTCACAGGAGAGGAAAACTCCCGGTCTTCAGCTCAATCTTTAGTAAAAAATTATTTCCTACAGTGTTAAAGATTTAATTGGCCCAATCACAAGGCAAATTAATTATGGCTCACTGGAAGAAATCTGCATGTGTCCTAGCTTGTGTGCAGAGACTGCATGGAGGAGACACGGCGCTCCCGAAGCTGGCAAAGCTGGAGGCTGGCACCGCTGTCCTCTGCAGCACCAGGTGTATTCCCTCGGAAGGGACATGGTACTGGCTGGGACATGGGAGAAGGACAACAATTTTTTTTTTTTTATTTTTCTTTAAACCCGCGACTCTCAGATTTTCCCTGTCGCTGTTTGGAATTTCCCTCTGAACCCACAGGAATGGGTTTGTGCTGTTAGACCGGACTGCCCAGCTCCCATAGCCACACTAGACCAAACACTTTTTCTTTGAGGAAAATGTTTTATTTTCCAATTTATAAGGTCTGTAGGTTTTTTAATAGGGGAAGGAGCTTTTTCCGTATCGCAGCCTGACTTTTTGCAAACCACTGAGATCTGTCCCGTATCTGTAAAATCACAATCCCCATGCCACTGGATGGGCTGGGAGACAAAATTCATGATTAGCTCAAGTCGAAGGATGCTCTGAGATGTCAAGGTGGACTCTTCTGGACCCATGCCTGCTGCCGTGGTTTACGTAGGTTTATCTCCCGTCCATACCCTGCGGGGAGGGTGAAGCACGTGCCAGCCTCAGACGCCACTCTCCGCCAGCTCACAAACCTCAAAGCTTTATTTTATTAAAAATACATTGAACATTTTACACCAACATGTTCCCACAAAACACTGGCCTGCATCCATGGCTCATTAGCCCCAGTTTCCTGGAACAGAGTAGACATTAAACGACCTGACCCCCAAATATACTGCAAAAACACTTTTCAAAGGCATCTCGGGCATCCTCCTGGGCGCTCTCCGCAGCATCACCCCGGTACGCTGCTCCCCGTGCCCCTCGCTTGCACGCTGACGCCGGTCGTGAGCGGATGCAGAGCGATTGCTGGGCTTGGCCGTGTCCTTCTGATACCAGAATTATCGGAATATTTACCGCGCTGTATCACGCTGTGTTTTGCCCCCATGCCATCGCCAGCTGGGTGCCGATGCCTTGATGTTTGCATGGCAGTGAGGGTTCATCATCCCCCAGGCTTGGGCAGGGACTCCCAGCATCGCTGCTCCTCCATCTCCTCCTGCCAGGGCTTTCCCACCGGGGGCCTCCTTTGTGCTTCAGCCCAACCCCACCTAAAATGTTTTCCCTTCCAAGACATTCCCTGCGTTAAGCTTAACCAGCCCAAATTCTCTCACCTTCCCCCCTCCCAGCTCT
Source organism: Coracias cyanogaster (assembly GCA_033124195.1). NCBI lineage: Eukaryota > Metazoa > Chordata > Aves > Coraciiformes > Coraciidae > Coracias > Coracias cyanogaster. The sequence continues at coordinate 34,047 of JAVSBS010019860.1, forward strand.
GATAAATGCTCCCTCCACAGTTAATGTAACCTCCCCGAACGTCCTTCATTTGTCAAAGATCGCAGCCTTTTACGGCGGGTCATTATTTCACGAGGAATTTGAACAGAAATATTTCCAGTCCACACCAAGCGATCTATTTCGCTTCCCCACCCACCACATTAGCCTCTGAATACTCTCATTATACCATTACTAATTAGAAATTCTCTCAAATTGGCGGCTGCATTAAAAAAAAAAGACAGTGTGCTGAGCATATGGCATAATATCCTATTAATGAACACTCTAAATTCAAACTCAGGTCAGCTGCTCATTTCTTGCTCATGACACCCAGGCAAGGGGGGGAAAAGCAAAAGCAAGCTTTTTTTTTTTTTTTTCCTTCTAAAATGCATAATGCTGAATGCTGGGGATGCAGCGAAGCCTTGGGCCAATGCTTTCTTTTATTTGGCTAATTTTTCTGGTAGAATTGTAAAAAAAAAAAAGTGTATATATGTATATATGCATTCATAAAATAGCGGAAGCCAGTTACTTGCTGGCCAATGTTCATCTGCATGTTGCAATGTCACCTCCTTTAAGCACCACCAAAACAGGCCACACATTACCAAAATAACTTCTGTCATCACGAGCGAGATGAACGTTGTTTGAGGTTGAGTGTTGTCCTGCCAGCAGCGATGTCTTCAGCGTAGAGATGTGGGTGAGGAGAGGAACTGCAGCATACACACTTTTTTTTTTTCTTTTTAGTTAAATGGGCCAATTGTATGAGACACTCGTGCTGTGTGAGTGACTTTTTGGGTTGACCTCACCTTGTCTCTAATTGAGGTGGCTGAAGCTCAAGGAGATCGCTCCTCAGCATCGGCCAAGGTGGTCCTGGGGGGTCATTGCAGCCAAAGGCTTCAGCGGGGCTGCCTGGAGCCTGCCTGGGTGGCTCTGGCAGGGCTTGGCAGTGGGGACAGGACACCCACGGCCACTGCTGTCCTGGCAAGGGCTGCTGTGAGTCCTGGGCACTCGCTGTGAGTTGCTCCAGTTGCATTTCTTAGCCTTGATGGAAACCTGCCAATGAGTGGGAGGGCAGGGTGCGAATGTACGCGTGCTTCTGGAGTCAGGCAAAGGTTACCTGCTTTCTGAGGATTTTTTTTTTTTTTTTCAGTAGCGTGAAACTTGCAGTACAGTAAACCAGCAAATTCTTGTACCTTCCTCATCCCTGGGCAGGACGAGCTGTCAGGGCTTTCGGTCTCATCAGTCTTGTTGTCACTGAGGTTTATAAAACCACCAAATGATATGATGTCAGCTGATTCTTTAATGGGATAATCATTAGCCAAGACCTGAGTAAGGTGGTTTTTTTTTCTTGCCATTACTAATTTCAGCTCAAGGTGAACGCACAGGCAAAGCCTTCCGTCGCAGTGCTTGCTGTGATGTATGGACTCGCTTCTCTCCGTGCCCCTGTGCCAACTCCTGCTGCTCCTTCCGGGTGTCCTCGGTCCTTCCATGGTGTTTGTCACAGCATGAAGGTTGTGACCATTGTAGAGGGACTTTGGTGGGTGTCACAGGGCTGCTGGTTCCAGCTCTGAAGCCCAGGCTGTGATCTTGGCCCCGTGGCTGCCTGCATACCCTCCACTTACCCAGAGCATCATTAGCAAAGGATGCGCTGGGACATGGGCTGTGTCCTGCAACTTGACCTTTCAGTAAAAATTGAAAAAGTTTGGCCTTTTCAACACAGTGAAACTTTCCAATTGAAAACAAATATTTTTGCCTCATCAAGAATCCAATTTTCTGTCAAAACAGTTTTCATTAAATATTTCCAAGCAGCCTCAGGTTAGTATTGATTTAAACTGTTACAAGAGAGAGAAGAATGAGGCTTTGTCTCTACAAAGACCATGTTTGCCCACCAATTAAAATTACAGTAGAAGTGAGTAATCGGTGCCACCTCCAAAGGGGGATTGTTTAATGACACGCATAGTAATTGTCCTCCTTAGTTTGCATAGTCTGATGTCACGTCCCAGTGAGCGGTCAGGACCCCAAGCATCGAGTGGTGGGAGCAGCAAGTGAGGCCAAGAGGTTTGCAGAGCTGCAGGAAGGGCTACCATGGAAGGGAGGTCTTCTCCTGGGATGTATCTGCTGCTGCTGTGGGAGGGGACCTGTGGGAAGAAGCAGGGAAGTGGTGAAGTCACCATCCCTGGAGGTGTTCAAAAAATGCATAGACATGGTGTTTCAGGACAAGGTTTAGTGGTCGTCGTAGTGTTGGGTTGATGGTTGCACTTCATCTTAGAGGTCTTTTCCACCCTCAATGATTCTATGATTCTAAGATCTACCCTTCATGCTTGCATTGCCTGCTTGGTTTTCCAAGGGTTCAGGAGCTACTGCAGCTCTTGCTCCCCATCTCCGTGCCGAAGCTGTTGCTGTGATTTCAAGGGCTGTGTTCTGTGGGGTGTCATTTGGGATGAGAAGCAAACTGTGACTCACAGCAGTGTACAGATGCTGGGGCTGGATGCTCCTCAGCAATCGTGATGCTCCTGTCCTGGCACCATGGCTGGGCCATCGCTCATCAACAGCTCGTTGTGTTCTTGTGCTGCTTGTTGAGCCTTTTCCCAGAAAATACACGCATCACACTATAGAAGTTGTAGTGAGGAGCATGATTGTCTGTGCAAGGGGGCTGGCTGGTGCTGTGTGGGGGGATTGGGAGCAGGGGGGTGGGTGGACATTGGGGTCACTCAACCTTGGGAGGGCGAAGATGCTGGGAGAGGCAGAGGAGAGCAGGAAAGGGTCTGGAGCTGGATCTGCCCCTTCCAGCCAAGCCAGTCTTTGCATTCTGAGGGTTAAAATTGATAAGAACACCGTGCAGCCCAGGAAGAATTGAGGTTTTATTTCGTCGGCACGGGGGTCATTCCTGATTTAATTATGTAAAAATTAATGTGAACGTCTTTCTTGGTACATGTAGGCCATCCATGGAAATTGAATTGGGTGAAATGCTGGTTAAGCTAATCACTTGCAAGTCATTATGATGGCTAAGCACAGGGATGTTGTAATCTGTTGGGACTTCTCAAAGACCTGATTGAAGACCAAGTTTAAGACCCACAGGTTTAATCAGAGGGGATCAACGATGTTGAGCTGGAGTGATATTTCCTGTTAGTGAGGAGCTCTGAAGCATTTTGTCCCAATATGAGAATACATGTTATGAGTCCAAAGGGCTTCTTGTGCGCTTCCCAAATCTTTCTCAAGGTAGCTGTGGATGGACAACCTCATCAGAGCTCGGGCTAGTGGTAAACCTAGCCAGAAACACCCACTCTGCGTCATGGTGTCAGGATTTTCAGATCTTGAGAGGATCTACAGATTATCTAATCTGTCTTTATGTATCACAAAGATTTGCATAATTTCCTCATTATATCGTGCCTTGGGACCAGTAACCTCCATTGTAGCACAGGATTTGTGCTGGCTGGGCAACTTTGGCTCGAGTAAGAGGTAGCGAGAGGTGGGAATCCATCCTTCTCGTGGCACGTTGTTCAAATGCTTTTCTGATCACACTGTTCATAATCTATAGCTCCATTTCTCACGTGAATTTGCCTAACGTGGGCTCCTAGCTATAGGTTGCCCCGTGAAAGAGCCCTCGGTGTCGGTGTTTTCCCTCATGAAGCTGAGTATATATATTTTGCTCTTAAGAAATCACTCGTGCCATACGAGTAACGTCAGTTTGCCCAGCATGTGTACATACTGACGCAGTAGCCACACTGCGGAGGATGAAAAATAGATGTTTATGACCTCGCTCAGCATTTTTTTACCTACTGTTTTTTTACTGTTGCCACCTTGTCTCCTCCATGCTGTTGGTATTCCCAGGTGTGAGGTCCCCTCACCAGCGTGGAATTGCCTGCCCACCTCCCCAGACACTTGTCAATGCTGTCTGCAGTCGTATCTCTGCGCGAATGTACAGCAAATTACTATGTGTATGGGGAGGAAAGACGCTTAATGCAAAAAGGGGCGGGGGGAGGCTGCGTCATTATATTATATGCAGGCGTTCATAAAGAATGTAATCCCTGGGAAAAAATCCTAGCCCTGATCCTGCAGCAGCATCTTCCCTGCGTGCGGAGGGGCTGCAGGTGAAGGCAGCACATTCGCACCCAGCTCCCTGTTCCTGCTAACAAAGAAGCCTCTGCCAGGGATCCTGTTCCTGCGTCCTCCGGCAGAAATTAGTCATTTTAAGATAATAGCAGTCATGGGATTAAACACGCTATTGGATGGTGTGGGGTCTGGGCTCTGTGAGGTGGTTCCACTTGATGGGGCTTGGCTGGGACTCAAAGAGCAGCGATACCCTCATGAAGATGCTGTCATGGGCAGGTCGCTGCCCGAGTCCCAGCCACCGTGGCCAGCATCCCAACAAAGGCAGGGCAGCTAATGAGTTTGGCTCCCGCCTCCGGACATAGGCACCTACTTGCTGTTTATTTTCTGGGGGGCCACGATGCTCGTTCAAAGGCCCTGCTGAGCACGTTCCACTGCTGAAAGGGAGGGTCTGTGGTTTAATCACCTCAGTATGGATTTAAGAGCCTTATGTGAGTGCATCTTCCTGTTATTACACATATGTTACATGTGTAAACATGTGTGCACAGACTTGTATCCATACATTTCCGTGTGCATTTTCAGTGCAGTCAGGGCTCGTTGGAGCCCTGTGGGGACAAGGTCCAGTCCTGCAGTTTAGTGCTCTGCTGGAGCTCCACGGAGGAGGCCATCCAGGGGCTTGTGGGGTGTGAGCCCCATCGAGGGTCTTGCAGGGTCTCCTGGGAGCTCACCTTACTCCTGCAGTCATTAACCTTCTTTAATCTGGATGTTGGGTTTATCCCAATTTTTATACATTTTAAAGGAATAAAAACTTCAATATTTAGCAGTGCACAAACAGCTTGCAGAGCATTTTATCCATCTGTTCCCTAATACTAAAAATGACCACCTTAGTAGGTGCCTGGAGAGTGCTGGGCCAGAGCTGCTTCCCGGGCTTTGTCAGGAGACGGCTGATGTCCATATCAAATCAAGATGCTTGCTGTAATGTTCGCAAAAATGTAATTTGATTTGCCTTTGTCAACAAAATCTGCAGAAACATCCCCTGCCTGAATAAATATCCCTGCAGGGTAGCACATGCTTTGTAAATAATTTTCATTGTAACCCCCTCTTCCTAGCAGGGTGGAGAGTTGAGAACATTCATCAAGTCTCACATTAAGAAAATAATTTTCTTGTACCTAATTTGCGCAATAAATAAAGTCCACAATTTCTTGCTTCTGCAGTGAGGAAACATAAAGAGCTGAGACCAGGGTTTTTTGACACTGAGTCTTTTGATGACCATTCCTACCTCAGGTTCGGTTCCTCCCTGAGCCCCCACTGACCATCAGCTCCCCAACAGTGGTGATTAGGAGCACATCATCTTCTAGGTAGTCCAGCAGAGAATGACCTGAAGGAGCTTTATTTGCCAGGAAGGGGATGAGAAGCTCCTTTGCAGTGCACCCCAAATATCAACAGTCTCCCAACCCTGGCCTGGAACTGAACATCTCGTATGCTGCCAAGGTTGGGCAAAGTGATTTAGCAAGCTGCGAGGGCTCCTTGGGCAGGCCTGCCAGCTCCTGCCAGCACGTAGCTGGCACAGAGTAAAGGTTTATTTTCACTAAAATTTTATATTTCACTAAAAATCTGGAGAGGTTTGCCTGCTTGCAACCTGGGCTCACAGCTGACTGCAGAAGGGTGGAGGGGGCGTGTTGGTGTTTTTTTAACCTGAATTACCTCTAGAGATGGAGCCTTAGCTGTCTGCTTTCTCCTTTTGATATCACTAAAGGATCACCCCAAAGCACAACCTTGCTACCCGATCTGTCCCCGGGCTTTGATAGAAGACCCAGCAAAGGCAACAGTCCTCTTTCCAATGGACTCAGTTGCCTCTGGCTCAGGCTCTGGTAGCTGCACCACGTGCTTGACACCTTCAGGAGTCACCTTCAGTGCTCCTGCCCCTCAGGCTTTGCTCCCAAGCAGCACTGAACAGGCACATGATGAACTTGTAGGACAGGGCTCAAAGGCTGGGAATGAAACATGGAGGACATGGAAGAGTTTTGGCATCTAATTAGCCAAACTTTGGGTGATCAGACTCTTAATTCCCAATTATCGATCCCTTGTCTCATTGGAGAACTAGAGCACAGGTCTGTCAAGCTGGGAGAATACCAAGATGAGAGAATAGCTTTGTTTTTTCCTTGTAGAAATGTAAATCTGTTATTTATATATATTTTATGGACGGCATGTTCCTATCCCCAGGCATTTTGCATTGGAATTCAACTCATTGCAAGGCTATTACATGTTCACTAACTATAAACCATCTGATTTATATTCATTAACCAGTACTAGACAGCAGCAGTGGCATAACTTTAGCACTGGACATGCCTCAGTCGACGGGTGAACTAAATTTCAGTTAATTAAGGTGCTGTAATTGTTGTCCAGTACAAGTGTCTTCAGGGCATTTGCTTTGTAAATAATTTTTCACCCCAACCTTTCCTGCATACTTGGTTGCTGCTCTGCAACTTTGTTCAAGCCATAAATTATTAGGAAATCAGCTCTCCTGTATTTCTGGTAGAAGAAGGCCCCTTTTCTGCTTCTTGCCAAAGACAGAGATGATGTTAATGATTAGCAAAGTGCAATGGTACTACGGAAAAGATTATAAGAAGATTATAACAGGTAGAAGGATTATAACCCCCCCAAAAAACAGGAGGCACCTCATCTCTGAGAGGTGCTTTCAGTGTGGGAGGTCTGGTGCATGGCCACCACCAACCCATGGTCAACCTTGGCACCCCTTCACTGGAAGTTTTCATGCAGAGGTAGCAGGAGAAGCGCACAAGACTGAGCTTCACCAACAAAGCTTCAAACACAGCCTGGTTCAGAGGATACCTGGAAAGAAACCTTGGACAGGATAAACCTGGTTGCCCAGAAATTAAAAGTTGGAACATCAAAACACAGTTCAGGTCTCAGTTTTCTAGTAGAAGGTTTAGGTCTGCTTCCCGCAGACCTAAATTCATGGCCCTGATTCAGGTGTTGGTGGCTCCTTTCCCTGTGAAACCTGAGGAGATCCAGGAGAACCTTCTACAACAGCAGTGCAGAGCCAGCAGGGATGGAGAAACCTCTATCTGGTGTGTCCCAGCAGTCTGAGAGCCCTGGGGCACCTACCATGCACGTTGGTGGGGACCATCGCTTCTCCTACCCTCTCTCTAGTGAGGGATGGACCCACTGCCTGCTTCAGGTGAGCCAGGCAGGCAGGTCTGGTGGTGCCTACAAGGCAGGGCCAGGCTGTGCAATGCCCCGGGGGGGTCTGTGGGGTGTCTGATGGGCCCAAAGCGAGCGCTTGGTAATGAGGAGCTGAGGAGTGATCAGTGAGAGCAAAATAAAAATCCCTGCTGCTCGTGAGTCTGTGCGCACCAACCGCGGGGCAGTAATTAGGCGGGAAGCTGGATGTGGAATTGAAACTGTAATTATTAAGAACTGTTAAATGCCACTGTAACACAGCGTTTAACTTCTTCCTCTGACTCTGCCTTTTTTTCTGCCCCCCCCCCCCCCTTGGATTAATTGCTGCTTTGTTTTGTTTTCTCAAAAGTTCTGATTTGGACGGCAACCTTGTGGAAAGGAGCATTTCCTCACCTCCCTTTACACCCGGCAGGCTGGAAGCCAAGATGCAAAGTAGTTTCTTGTACTTGATGTGAAAATTAATGTGAGGTGGCTCTGAAGGGGACCAGCCCGGAGGGGAAGGCAGCTCACACAGGGTTAATCAGCACTGAGTGGGGCATTTTCCATTTGCTTTTTGGGAACAAGGCAAAAATTTATTCTTTCTGTAGAGTGTGCTGTAGGTTTGGGCTTCCTGGGTTTGGTTTGTGTTGAAGGGATCTCCCTGAGTTATGGTTCTCAGCGTTTATCAATATCTAAAGGGCAAGGGGCAAGAGGATGGGGCCAGACTCTTGTCAGTGGTGCCCAGTGACAGGACAAGGGGCAACAGGCACAAACTGGGACCCAGGAGATTCCACCTGAACAGGAGGAAAATCTTGTTTGGTGTGAGGGTGTGGGAGCCTGACCCAGGCTGCCCAGAGAGGTTGTGGAGTCTCCTTCTCTGCAGAGATTCCAAAGGTGCCTGGACACGATCCGGGGCCCCCTGCTCTGGGTGAGCTGCTGGAGCAGGGGATTGGCTGAGATGATCTCCAGAGGTCCCTTCCAACCCCCCCCATTCTGGGAGTCTGGGA
>JAVSBS010019861.1:0-15000 GCA_033124195.1 Coracias cyanogaster
AAGGAGGGGAAGGAAAGGGGGGGTGATAGAGAGGCTTGGTGCGTACCTGGCGCTCAGCCAAGGTTAACCCACCACAGTCCCCTTCACTTGCTATCTGATATCCTCCAGCATGTTGAGTTCAGTGTTTCTTGACTGATTTTGTTCCTCCTTTCTCTTCCCTGCAGGGATATTAATTTTTCCAATGTCCCTCCTGTCTGCAAATAGCACACTGATTCAAGCCCAGAGGAGGAACCCCTCATACCAGTCTTGCTCTGGGACTTCCTCTGCCCGTTCTCCCACGACCTCCTTCCCCAATCCTCTCACCCCACCTCAACTGTCTGCAGTCACTGCAGCTAAGAGAGGAGCCCGCAGTTTCTTTTTTTTTTTTTTTCTGTTTCCGTTCTTCCTTCTTTACATCTTTATTATATGCTTCATAAGCTATTTCAGTCAACTGAGAAATAGACATTTGCCCTGCTCCATCTACTTTCTGTAACTTTTTTCTTATATCTTATAATGATTGGCCCATAAACAACATATTGACTTTTTTTATTTGCCTCCTCTTTTGGATTTCAGTCTATCTACTCCTTGGCTATTTCACCTAATCTCTCATAGAAAGCCAAAAGGCTTTCATCAGGTACTTGTCTAACTTCATAGAGGCACATTTTTCAGTTTGGGGACCCCATGCTGTATTCCATGTAATATCCACTGCTGGTACTGTTTCAGTTTAACTTTTCCTAAACCAGTATTTGGGTCCCATTGCGGATCTTCCCTCAGAGACAAATATTGACTGGGATCATCCTGTCTGTTCCTTTTTCTTCCCTCCTCTTTTGCCATATCTAACACCATTCTCCTTTCCTCTTGTGTAAAAAAGATATTATTCAAGGCTGCATGTCCCCCCAGTTAGGGTTGTGAGTCAGCATAATAATTTCTAAAGCTGATACATTCCTTCAGGATTCCTTTGATACAGACCAACAGACTGTTTCAATCTTAACAAATCCAAAGTGGTAAAAGGGACATGTACAGAGACTGGCATACTGTCCATCCTGACAGCCTGTCTTTGTAAGTGCCTGTATCACTGGCTGAGAGTGTCCTCTAGTTCTACTTGAAATAGGACTAAAATCCTAATTTCTCATTTGTCCTTTTTTCTGATCTCTATCTGAATTTTTGTGCCTTTCTTCCCCTTTGGGCCCAGGAAGGGGAAGGGGAAGAAGGGACTAGCAACTGTACATCCTTTTTTCAAATCAGCAACAAAACAAAATCAATTGCAGTATAGTATTAAATTGTAAAGACCTGTTTTCCAGCCATTGTTCACCATAATTTAGTTTGTAATTTGTCCACTGTTACAATGTCTTTCAATTTTCTCATGAGTTATCGAGTTTCCCCTGAACCACTTTGAATTCTTTAAGACACATCCCAGAGGGCTACAGGGGGGAACTGTGTGTTGGTTTGATCCCATTACAACCTATACCTCATTCTCACACTCGGCTCTGAACTTATCAGCAAAGATACCCAGTATCAAGAGTCTAAGTGTGACTTTAACCCTTATGCATGCTCAGCCCTGACTCTTATTTGCCATCAAAAGTAATCTTTTCCCCTTTTCTACATGTGACCTATTTTCCAAGAAAGTAATTAAATATGATACTCATCAGTTCAGGAATTTGCTTCCATTTCCCCTTTGCACAAATATCTCTTGAGTGTTGCACCTTTGAGTTGCTCAATGCCTGACACTGGGGGGGATCTGGAGGATTCTCCAACAAACAGGTTGATGCATACTGGAGTCCTGTCCAATTCAATCCTCCACTGTTGGGAAGGGAAGATGATCCAGGCAAGGCCTTACAGCTGTCCCACCTAGGTCACCAAAAATGTTGTCCCAAATCTGGGTTCTTTACCCAGTGTAGAAAAAACAATCAACATATAGAGTTGAGATATTTGTTTCATCATAGAATCATAGAATCATTTAAGTTGGAAAAGACCTCTAGGATCATCCGGTCCAACCTTCTTCAAACATCTCCCTAACCCCTAGACCATGTCTCGAAGTGCCACATCTACCCATTTTTTTAATACCTCAAAGGATGATGACTCTACCACTTCCCTGGGCAGCCTGTTCCAATGGCTAGTCACTCTTTCAGTAAGGAACTTCTTCCTGATACCCAGTCTAAACCTCCCCTGGCACAACTTGAGGCCATTACCTCTTGTCCTTCCACTAGCTACTTGGGAGAAGAGACCAGCACCAGCCTCACTACAACCTCCTTTTAGGTAATTGTAGAGAGCAATGAGGTCTCCCCTCAGCCTTCTCTTCTCCAGACTAAACAATCCCAGTTCCTTCAGGTGCTCCTCATAAGACATATTCTCCAGACCCCTCACCACCCTCATTGCCCTTCTCTGGACCCACTCCAGCACCTCAATGTCCTTCTTGCACTGTGGTGCACAAAACTGGACACAGTACTCAAGGTATGGTCTCATGAGTGCCAAGTAGAGGGGCACAGTCACCTCTCTACTCCTGCTGGTCACACTGTTTCTGATACAGGCCAGGATGCCATTGGCCTTCTTGGCCACATGGGCACACTGCTGGCTCATGTTCTGCTGGTTGTTCACCAGCACCCCCAGGTCCTTTTCCACCAGGCAGCTCTCCAGCCACACTTCCCCAAGCCTGTAGCATTGCTGGGAGTTGTTGTGACTGAAGTGCAGGACTTGGCACTTGGCTTTGTTAAACCTCATACAATTGGCCTCAGCCCATCGATCCAGCCTGTCCAGATCCCTTTGCAGAGCCTTCCTACCCTCAAGCAGATTGGCATTCCCATTTAATTTTGTGTCATCTGCAAATTTACTGAGAGAGCACTCAATCCCTTCATCCAGGTCATCGATAAAGATATTAAACAGGACCAGACCCAGAACTGAGCCCTGGGGGACCCTTCTTACAACCAGATGCCAACTGGATTTAGCTTCGTTTACCACAACCCTCTGGGCTCAGCCATCCAGCCAGTTTTTGAGTTCACCTGTCTACACTGTGAGCCGCTAGCTTGTTCAGTAAGATGTTATGGGATACAGTGTCAAATGCCTTACTGAAGTCCAGGTAGACAACACCAACTGCCTTGTCTTCATCCACTAGGCGGGTCAGCTGGTCATAGAAGGAGATCGGGTTGGTCATACAGGACCTGCCCTTCATGAACCCATGCTGGCTGGGCCTGATCCCCTGGTTGTCCAGCACTTGCCGTGTGAATGTATCCAAGATGAATTGTTCCATAATCTTTCCTGGTACCAAGGTCAGGCTGATAGGCCTGTAGTTCCCCGGATCCTCCTTCCTTCCCTTCTTGTTGATGGGCATTATATCAGCAAGTTTCCAGTTATCTGGGACCTCCCAGTTGACCAGGATCACTGATAAATGATGGAGAGTGGCTTGGGAAGTTCCTCTGCCAGCTCCCTCAACACTCTCAGGTGGATCTCGTCTGGCCTCATAGACTTGTGCATATCCAGTTGGGGTAGCAGGTCATTGACTACCACTTCCTGGATTAGGTGAGCATACTACATGCTAGATGAGCATACTACATGCTAGTGAGTGAGAGGAAAGTTGTATTCAAGTTTCCTTTGTGATGGAGAAATCCATTACTGATGGCATAGGCAGGTTAAATCACCTTTTCCTCAGTTTCTCTCTGCAGAAGCTCCTTTCAGAGTCAATCACTTTGACAGTCTCAGATTAAAGTTGTTATATCAATGACATCTCTGGATAGCCACCAAAACGTTATAAGGATGGGAACTATACTAATGCCTTGGTGGACAGATTATTATTAACTTTTGTCCTTCTTTCTAATGCTGTTTGTATTATCTTAACATGAATTGTACAGAATAGATTGGTGACTGCCATCACCAATGTCAGAAATAATGTTGTTATATTAATAAAGTAAGTAATGTACTTTGCAGTCCACTACCATAAATATTCTAGTGGTACAAACTTTGCAAGAGCCTGTGCTTTTGTCTTCAGTAGCCTGGAGCAGAGGCCTAAGTATGTCCTTCTAGTCTACCCACGACTCCCAGAGCAACCATCACAGTGCTCCAGGCATATTGTGGGCAGAACAGATCTTTAAAGATTTATTCCTCCCTATTTATTAAAAAAGCATCTTACACGGGTGTGGTGACATCTGAAGTTAGTAATTAAAATAGGAAAATGGCGGTGTTTCATTGCTGTGGAGGGTAGGAAGACAAAACCTTCCAGAATAGAGTGAAGACTTCCCATATGGAAAGAGAGCAACAACAATGTCTCATTTAGATTTCTATTGCCCATTTTGGAGAGGAAATGAAATAATAGGCATCTGCATGTTGTATCTGCTGTGATTTTATTTCATTTTCCTTCTTTTTGTTGCTCTATAAACCAAAGTTTTCAGAATGATTTATGTGTCAGGTTTATATTTCCAGGTTTTCTAATGGAGCAATTTTATTTTAAGAGGTAAAATATATTTTTTAACCTACCAGTGACATCATTCTCCACATTGGATCAATTATCTGTGCACTGAATAAAGTTTAATTGAACCCTTTTAAATCTGTGCAGCTGTTGTGCAGTGAAATAGGCAGGTGGATTATCTCATTAGTATTAATCTAAATGTTCTGTGGTCTCTGCACATTTTAATGTGTGTGGTGTATATATTTGGTAATAGTTCTTAAGTTGTTAAAAATAAGATAAGTAGTACAAGAAAACTTTGATAATAATTTGTGTAATATTTGGTTCTTAAATGGGATGAATTAAGGGCATTAAAATGATGAGTGTTTCCACAAAACCTATTCCAGCAGACAGAGTGAATGAAAGTATTAATTTGAAAACTTCTGACCTATTTTAATTTTATTTTAGGAGTGCTGTGTTTCATGCATTGATGTTACTATCAGGATTTTAACTGGTTTTCCTTCCAATCAGCTTAGCTAACTTAAATCCTTTTGTAAGGTCTACCAGCATCAAACATTTCCACCTCATCTTCCTGGAATCTATTTTCAAAAGATATTATTTGTTCCTAGGACCAAATTCTGACACTGCTTACACAAGTGATTAGGACATAAAGCTGAAAAAAATGGGCCAGAACCACAGCATGTATAAAATCCCATGCAGTAACTGAGCTAACTATTGGTTTAACTATCTGAGAATGTAGCCCACTGTTTGCAGATGGGGGGGGGGGGGGGGGGAGGGGCTCAATGGGAGTTCTGCTTGGGGACAGTGTTTCTCTGAGCTACCACTGAACATACTGGATGCTAATATCAAGTAGCACTGAGGTTACTCAGTGAGAAGCTGGCCTGGTGAATATGTCCCGGATTTAAAGGCCAGATTTGTGTCCTTGCTCAAGTCCCTTAAAGAAAACACACAAGAAGAAGATACGCTTCACATTACTGCCAAATGGGACCCCTTTGTGGGCACTGAGGTTAATCCAGCCTTGCCAGCTCTGAGGTAAAGGACACTTCCCTGTCCATAGGAAACTCATCTTTTGTTTTCACAGGGAAAAGAGCATGTTGGTGAGCTCTTGGGGCTTCAAGCTCCTCAACTCAGGAGCAATCCTTCTTCTGAGGATCACAATATTTTCTCTTTTGCATTGGTGTGGAACATCCCCTTGTCATCTTCCTAAAGATCTAAGTACCAGAAAAAGTTCTCAGAAAGAGAAAAGAAAAGGCAAAAAGGTAGAGTGAAAAAGAAATCCAGAGCAAAAAGCACATGGAAAGCAGAAGGCACAAAGTAGGAGTTTCTCACTAATTAACTGTGACAAGAAATGGAAATTCTATGGGCCCTGGCTGATCAGTAAAGTTTTACTTTACTTCACAGGAAAGTGTAGAAGCTCAAAAAAATCCCAAGCACAAATACAGGCTGGGCAATGAGTGAATTGAGAGCATCCCTGCAGAGAAGGACTTGGGTGTACTGGTGGATGAAATACTGACTATGAGTCAGCAATGTGCTAGCAGGCAAGAAAGCCAAATGCATCAAGTGTGGCCAGCAGACTGAGGGAGATGATTCTCCCCCTCTACTTGACTCTGATGAGATTGCACCTGGAGTACTGCATTAAGCTTTCGGGCCTCCAGCGTAAGAAAGACTTGGAGCTGCTTGAACAGGTTCAGAAGAGGGCCATGAGGATGATCATAGTGCTAAAGCACTTCCCCTATGCGGACAGGCTGAGACAGTTGGAGGTGTTTAGCCTGGAGAAGAAAAGACTCCACGGAAACCTTATAGCGGCCTTCCAGTACTTCAAGGGACCCCACAGGAAAGATGAGGAAGGACTTTTTGTCAGGCACTGTAGTGACAGCATGAGGGGTAATGGTTTTAAACTGGAAAAGGGTAGATTTAGATTAGATATGAGGAAGAAGTTCTTCACCATGAGGGTGATGAGGCACTGGAACAGGTTGACCAGAGAAATTGTGGATGCTTCATCACTGGAAGTATTCAGTGTCAGGTTGGATGGGGTTTTGAGCAACCTGATCTAGTGGGAGGTGTCCCTGCCCATGGCAGGGGGGTTAGAACTAGATGATCTTTAAGGTCCTTTCCAACCCATACCATTGTATGATTCTATGACATGTTACACATACATAGCTCACACCAAATCCATTACACCAAATGCCTGGGAGAAGTGGTAGCAGACCAACTATACAGGTTAACAGCACCAAAGTAACTCCTTGGCCTGCAACATCTTCACCAGTCCTCATATGTAGTAACATGCAAACTGCTACCTTGGGATGTGTCATCTCTGCAGCTAGATGCATTGACTCAGGTATGAGGGAGGAGCAATTGTTACACAGAGATGCAGCAATATTTACTCTGAGATGCAGAGGAAATTAACCTGTGTGGAGTGACATAATATTAAGCTACTTCCCCATTCTGAGACAGCTTGTGTGGCACCGAACAACAGGGTTCACTGGAAGCTTTAATGGACTCTCTTTTCTTTTGGTATATTGGGATATTTCAAAGTGGTTCATTTAAAAATTGTTATATTGTTCACAATCTCCATTTTCCACTTTGATTTGTACCAGAAGCTTCTAGAGATAAAGTAGAATTTTGATGCCTTTTTCCTTGCTTTCCTTCCATAACACTTGAGCTAGAAAAGCAGATTTTCAAGCTCAGGACTTGTCCTCTGTGTCTCAGTAGAGGATAGGTAGCACACGCCAACATTACAGAAGTTATAAGCTGTTCTGGTATCTAAAAATATCATGGGAACAAATGCCCATAAATATACATCCAAGGAAAACAGAGTTTTAGAAACACATACTGTGCACATATGGCACTTAGCAACAACAATAAGTTCTTAGCAGAAGAAGTAAAGATGAATGAAATCACAAAAAGGAACATTTCTCTGTGTCTTCAAAGGCCTCTTTTTTTCCTTTTGCTGTCATGCTGAAATCTTAAACTTGCTTTGGACAGCTCAGGCTGCACTTCAGCTGGACCACAGCGAATGGCTGTCCTAACTGGCTAGAATCCTTAGCAGCAATTTTTTAAACAACTGTTAAACACACTCGTGAGCCTAACAGTAAAGAAATGCTACACTTAAACATGATATTCAGTGCCCTGATCCATCCTTTAAATCTCATTTTAATCTTAGAAAATTTAAGCAACAAATGCATAACATGTAAGAAGTGTAGATGTATGCTTGGGAGGGGGCCATGAAGAAAATACTTAAAGGAATGCCTTGTTGCCAACAAGCATTGCTGCTCCATTTTATGAACCGCCCAACAGCTGACTGCAGAAGCTACTTCAGCTCCAGCTCTGTTGTACAGCCTGGGGGATTAGTGAAAGAGACCACCCTGGAGGCTGTTAAATAGAAAAAATAGTGTGCCTGCCAGCTGGGGGCCAATTGATTGCTGCTGGTGTGTGTAAGGCAGTGATGAGGGGGAGGTGGAGAGGTGATGGGATTTGCTCCTGAACAGTTGGTTTTGTGAAGGACTTTCACTGCCTCAAAGCTGTTGAGGCCCTTGCAATTGTCCTATAGTTCCTCTGTGAGTGGCTGCTAGACTTTCTTGCTGGAAAAATGTATGGATGTAGCATAGTCCTGAAGGAAATACCATTATTAACAATGAAAGGGTTAGTGACTTGCTCCTGCCTGGTACTGAGCACCTTCAAAACCCACTGTATTTGGCTGTATATAGGATCAAACCCTGTAGGAACTGTAAGGACTATAAGGTCCTTTCCTTTATGTGAGAAGGACTTGCAACAAGAGTTTAGGGTTTTCATTAAGTATCGTAAAATGGTGCATAGCACTATTTTGTTACAGGAAAACAAGATTCTTTGCAGATGATTTGTGGAAATCATGGCTCTTTCTTAAGGCCTTAAGAACATTCAGTAGATAGAGCAATGTGTTTTTCAGTCTAATTTACAGTTTTGTTTACCAAACCTAAATGAAATCTCTACGTACAAACGAAATGGCTTAGTTATTCCTGGAGGCAGAGGCCAGCAAATGAGGTCTGACAAATGTATACGCTTATCTAAATGTGGGGCATTTATCTGGGGTGATAAATTGATATCTGTTGTTTGTTTATACTAATATTCACTTCTTTTTTATACTGCTGCTAAGACTATCAATATCATCTGCCCAGTTAGAGAACTTGAGACACCTAAAAAGTAATGTTCTGTGATGCTGAAATTTGATACATTATTTTTGCTCCATTTTCTACCTTTTGGTTTCTAATCCTCGACAGAGTTGTCAATTTTACCAATGACTGCTTAGTTTTGTTAATAACCTTTTGAGGAAGATTTTGTCAGAGATATTTTGACAGTCCCATTAAGGCAGCTGTGCCAGCTATCCTTTACCCTGAGTCTGGATGACACAATCAAGGAGTTCTAGAACATTTCCTTTTTTAGTTAAATCTCTGAGTGTTTTGCCTCATCACAGTCTGCTCATCAAGAACTCGTACATTGGGTACCGGGATAATTTTGGCAGCACATTGGTGGTTTTAGACAGGGAAAATAAATGCTGCAGGGAAAGTTTTATTCTGTTACTGTAAGCTTGACTTGAATCATTGCTGTTGAATTGTGTTTGTGTCAACTTATTGCAAACAGGCATCCTCAGAGAGGGACAGTGTGTGTTGCAGTTACAAATTGTGGAAAAATTAACTTTGAATTCTTATTGTCTTTGAAATTTCCAAGAGGACAAGACCGGTTCAGAACTGGGAATAAGCACCAATTTTTCCTGACTTCAGGGTAACCATGTGAGCCAAGTTTCCGGTCTTCCTTTCGTAGGAGAGAGGCAAAAGAATATGTCAGTATTTCCAGACAGTCTTAGAAATGGTTAAATCACTTCACAAAGAACTTTTCTTACTTGAATCTCTGTGCTTAGGCTCAGAGCAAGCACATTGCACAGCAGCAGTTTACCTGTTACTGAGTATGAGGTCTAATGGATGATGTTGTGAGCCACAGAATTACTCTGGTGCTGTTAACCTTCCCCATTGTTTGCAGCAAGTTCTCATAAATACACCAAGATGCTGAAATTCCCTATTTCAGAAACAGATCCTATCACAATGGCCTTTCTAGTAAGACAGTCTGATAGCAGCCTAGTTTCTCTGTTTCTATAGTATTTGTACAGACTGGGTGTTTTTTTGACTTGTGAGATTTGCTACCTTCACATCTGTTGGACAAGACATTATCTAGTGACCTACATTAATAAGAAAGATTGGTGCCTAAGATGTTTTAAGCCTAGTCTTGTTACTCTTTTAACTTTTAGTACCCTGCTGATGCAGAACTGGCTTCCTTAGCTAGAGGTTGAGGTCTGCCATTTCTGCATGAGCCTGCTCTCCAAAGTCCTTCTCTCCCTCTTGTCTCTCTAGACCCCTCTGCCCTGTTCCCCCAGTTAAGCAGTTACAACTTCTGGTTCTGTATTTGTCTTTGCAGGCCAGGAGCTGTGTATTATTTGTGTGCATCACTTGGCCATTTTGCGTGTTCTTCGTTCTCTGTGGCTGATGAGGTTTATGTTGTACCCACATATCCAGTCTCACAGAAGTGTCTTGTACAGTTGTGACTGTTTCCAGTAATACTGTGTGGAAAAGAAATCAGTATAATTATGATACTGATTAATTTGATACTACTGTAAATGGGATGATCAGTAAAGATAAGTGTCTTTCAGATTACTACAGAAAAATAACAACTTCTTACTGCGAAATCCAGTGATATATATCAATCGTATCTGTCTTTCAGAGCTATACAATTCTAAAAAATATATAGTCTCTATTGTTCAAGAAGAAAAGGCAATTTTGTCAAACACAAAGAACTATTTAAGGATGGTGAAATGGCTATAGGTTGCCAAAATCTGCAGCTGGATATGACATTCTGGAAAGATATCAACAGGGAATTGAATAATCACTGTTCCCTACAGTCCACCAGCCATCTGATTTTAGTTTCTTCACATTTGTACACATGTTTTTGTTTATTATGTAATGAAAATTTGACACATGTAAACATACTGAGTTAAGTGGGATTTGAAGGTGGGCTTTAGCTGGAGAAATCCTATAAAGATGTCTAAACTCATTTTTTCTTTCAGGCCAGAGGGTTTTAGAGAGATCAACTTTCTATGTGGCAGCTGGGCTCCCTGTGGTGTTGTATTTTATTTTATGTTTTATAGCATGTAGCTTCTAGATTTAAAAACAAAACACATTATTCACTTCCTGAACAGACCTGCAACTGAATTAAAAAAATATTTGTAATACACATAAATTGAGAAGGAAGGTAGCACAGTATGTGAGACACCTTTTATTCTCTAAAGGCTAAAGGAGCACAAACGCAAATACAGCTTAGCATGGGTGAGATAAGGAAAGGCTTATTTCACCTGAGAAACACATTCCTCTCCTCTGAGGAGCTGCTCAGTGACTGGTGTGTTCACCACTATCTACGTCGTCCTTTAATTCCTACACCTCTGTCTGCTTGTGCTGATTGTACAGAGGTGCTTCATCAAACAGGGAAGGTGGGTCTCCACATCTTACACAACCTCTCTGGTTGTGTCCAGCTGCCTGTCCACCCTACTCAGGCTCCCAGTCTACTTACCTTGCTACTTCTCTGTTGGCTTAAAACCTTACTTCTGGTCTTTACTCATTGTTAGCTGAGACCAGCTTTACTTATGATCATGTCTGTCTCCATGGACCGACCACCCCATGTACTTTCAGATTTCTTGGGCTCTGTGGATTGAACAGCTTGGTTTAAAATCCCTGGGAGGGGGAACAGGCTTGAGAAGGGCTGACTGAAATTAATACATGTGGAAATTCAAACTACATAATATCTGACCGTCTTCACAGCAGCCTGGATAGTTCTTCCCATTAACTAAGTATATACCCATAATTGACACAATAATGATTTAATTAAAAAGTTTTCTTTTTTTTTTAACAAAGAAAATTCAGTGAAATTCCATAGAGAACTTGAACTATGTTTTTTAGTTTGCTTGTATACATCAGCCATGGGAAGTAAGATGAAATCGGGAAATAAAGAACTTCCATGGCAGAAATTCCTTTGGAGAAAAGATGGTGATGGTAACCCTCAGCATTATCAGAAGCAACTTCCGGAAGATTTCAGTGAAAACCTTGCTACAAACTGAAGTTTGTCTTCCCTTTCCCTTCCATCCCCAATTGAAAACCCAGAGGGAATATGCATCCCTTGAGTGAACCCCTGTTCCATGTGTCAGGCTGACTCAGGAATGTGTAATCCACACATCTCTCCTCCATCTTCACTGCATTATACTGCTACATTTGAATCCTGAATGGTTCACATAAAATGAAACAGAGTTTGGAGATTTATTGTAATCACATGCTGACATTTTCCCACATCACTAACCTACCACATGATTTAGCAGGATTGTCAGCTCCTGCTTGAAGGAGGGTCAGGATAGAAATAGCAAGGGTGTTGTAAGACGGCATGGTGGCCTTCTGACAGCACAGCGTGGGAAGCTTGTGCATTATTTGCTGCAGTCTCATCTTTTAAAAAATCTCCTGAGGCTGTCATTTTGATATTAGCAAAAAAGTGATTTACACTTTAAAAGACACCCAAACCCATAAATCTTAAAAGGCATTTCTGTTTTGAGCCCGAAAAATAAAAAGTTTTAGGTTTAGTTCACAAAATGTTTGTTCGAAGAGTCTCCAACTTTAAAGTGGGAAAGTAGGAATTATGTTTTTCTGGAAAAAATACATTTTTTACTATTCATAAGTGCTTTTTTTTCTCTATCCTTTCATAAAACCAAAGCTACAGAGCACTTAAGGCAGAATATTTCACTAAAATATTATAGAGACATTTACTGTAATCCCCTCACTTTTTTCCTTGTCTCTCTCTATCTTTCACTTTTTCACTCTCCTTCTTTCTCACTCTGTATATCTTCCTGGTACCAAACCATGCCTGTGACGTGAAGCTGCTTCTCTACAGCCAAGAAAGTGAGAGTAAAAGTGATAGGTGCTTTTATCATAAAAGCAAATCCAGTACTATTTCATGTAGTTTACTCCTCTAAGCCTAAGTACCAAAACAAACCAGGGACAACCAGAGAGTGGGAAGAGAGAGCTGAGCATGAATGAATTTGATGATAATATGTTAACTTCAGACTTCAGGTTCAAAAAAAAAAAAAAAAAAACCAAGCACAAAAAAAAAAAACACCCAGATTTCAAAATATACTTTTTCTTGATTTTTCTTTAGACTTTGTGAAAATATCAGGCAGAGGGTTAATTTTGATTCTGATTTTGCATTTTGTTGTCACTCACTATTTTTCAGACAGTTTGAGAAGCTATGTTTGCAGTTTGTGGGATTTGTTAGGACACTTGCACTAGTATGGTAACGCAGCCACACTCTAAAGGCAATCTCTTTCATGATCTCACTGAAAAGGCTGTGATAGGAAGGCAGCTGTGTTAGTCTTTGTGGTATAGATAGAGTGTCTTAAAATTGATGAGGTAAGAATGCAACATGTCACTGTTTAAAAAAGTGAAAAATATGTGTATCCCCATAAAAAGCATTTCTTTAATGACCAAGAAGAAGAGAAAGGAAGTGAAAACATCACATAGGGAAGATCATCCTAGATAGTGGTTTTGGACAGAAAAGGACTTATAATAGTTTGCCATACTCCTACCTGGTAACACCTTTCATGAATTCTTAGGCTGTGAGATAATTGGTATCTTGGAAACATAATTTTCTTTATCCATTTTGAGCAGCTCACATAACTTTCCATCCAGCCTGGACATCTTTATAACCTTCCTGTGCTCAGTAACAAATTCATATCCATATTTCCCAGGTGGAAAAATCTGGGAATTTTCTTTTTTAAACCATGGTGAAAAGTAGCTTTCAAGCTACTTGTTTTCTTTCTTGACCAGGGACACTTCATCCTAATCTTTATCTTCATTTTCCATCCTCCACCAGGAACTAACAGAGAAGGAATTTTGGGAAAGGTCACATTAACCCATTCTGAGTTATTTGTGTTCTTCAGGGTTCTTCTCAGAAGGAAAACTACAAAACACCTTTGCAAGCTGACATCATCAGGCAGACCTCAAAGTGAAGTAAACACCCAGACAGAATGTGCAAGGATGTTATTTTCAAAGAGGAAATTTAAGATGATGATGACCCATTAAGAAAGAAAACTGGAACTGTCAGAGCAGGAACAGATAGGGAAATACGGAAATGGAGATGAAAACTTTTATGTTGTGGTACCTGTGATAACATATAGACTGCTTTTTCCCTCTGTAATTACACTTTGAGGAGAAGGGCTACTTCGCTTGACTAGTAGGACTGCCAACTCAAGGGACTCACTGGTGCAGAAGCTCATCTAGCCAAGTAAAATGTCTGGGCTAATTTACAAACAAATGAAAAACCCCATAAAATTTTATTATAATGAATAACATTTCCTAATACTAACCCAGTGTTGTGCTTTGGGATGCAAACTGATTACTGCAGGGCTAGGGAAATCACTCTCTCTTTGCTTGGTTGGATTGATGAATTTTTTTTGTTTTTTTAATCTTTCTTTAGTTCCTGATTCCACTACTACAGTCAGGATACAAAACTTGATAGACTAATGGTTTGATCCAATATGGAAAATCCTATATTGTAGTGTAATTATATTTCATTTTTTATTTCATTCTCCTTTTTACCTTCTAGGATATTAGAATTTTCTTCTTTTTTACTCTTAATCCTCTCAATCCTCTTTTTCAACCTCCACACTCCTCCAAACCTTTCTCTTCCGTTTCCTTTTTTACTCTGTTGTTATTCCTCTGCTTTGTTCTCCCTTTTGTTTATCCTATTGTCTCCACATTATTCTTTCATCCTCATGTTACTTTCTTTCTCTCTTCTGCAGGCCAGTGGGAAGGAATGTGATGAGTTAGGCAAAGCATTAAAGCTCTTACTTTTAAACACAGAATCAAGCTGATTTCCAGTCCTAACATATTTCTCTTAGTAGTGGCTTAGATATTTACAGTCACCTTTCCCTGTCTTTTTTGATCTGATGAGCTCCAAACAGATAGAGTCTGAAAAACTAGGAAAGAGAAGACACTCTCTAAACCCTTTACTTGGTCTTTCTTCTGCATGGCAGCAGTAACGCGGAAGAAGGATATTCATTGAAGATTTATCTGCAAAAAATCCTCCATCAGCACTGTTAGCTTCCTTCATCCCTATCGCATACCAACAATTGAACCTTACTTGTCTCATATGACCAGCACAGCCCATGAAGCTACTTCCTATTTGCTTTTTATCCCTATATCCCATTCACCAGTTTGGGCTCTTCTCCTTCTAGTGCTGCATGAGTAGATTCTAGTTTTTTTATTCTTTTTGTGATTTTTGCTGTGGGGAGAGGGTAAATGATTTCTTTCCACTTCCTCTGTATGGCAAATCCTCTCTTAGCCAATGTAATTCTTTCTCTTCAGATGAAGCACAAACCATGAGAGAGCTCTCTTGCATAAAAGGAAGACAGTTTTTCTAACATTAATTACATTTTCTTGGGCACGATACTGTACTATATTTTCCTGTACAGCTTGTGTAATGGATACTGTGATGGGGGAAGAGCTGGGCTACTGTGTGTCTCCAACATTTCTACTTGTAGGCCTTATGGTACAGTTTTCCCAGCTCTA
>JAVSBS010019861.1:20000-22500 GCA_033124195.1 Coracias cyanogaster
TGGGGACAAGCCAGTGGGGAGAGCCTATGCTGATGTGCATTTAATGGCTGTGACCCATCAGAAGGAGGCATAACCACCATGCTGGGAAGACGAGAGAGCAGCAACTCTCTTATCATGCCAGGCATGGCCATCTCCCCTCCATATATTCCCTCTGTGTTTCATCTGCATAAAGACTGATTAATCTGCTTTTATACACCTGAAGTGGTTTCCACTGCAACAGTATTGCCCCAATAACCAGTAATTCTGCAAGACTGCCACAGAGATAGCAAAGGTTGATTTGCCAGGGTAGAGTAGGGAAGTTTGGATTTCTTTATGGTATCACAGTGGAAGGGATTACCTATGTCTTGGTGTGTTGATGGATAGTGTTTCAGAGGTGTCAGCTGTACCTTGAATATTTTAATTTTTTGTTTTGTTGTTGTTCTTTGTCATCCAGTCAGCTGAACCTTAAAAAGCAGAAAATTTGTGAGTGTGCACATCTCCATGAGCATGAAGTTGTTTGATATATAAAATCAAATGTTGTGTTCCAGTTGGAACATCAGTTAAATTGAAAAAAAATGTAGCACAAAAGTAATTTCTACTCCTTGGATCTTATGGTAGGCAAAGTAGCAAAATTAAAGCACTAGAGCCACCTTCTGACTGCACTGAAATTGCTGCATCCAGATAATGGTGACAGCAATAATATGTTAAAAAGAAGGGAGCACGGTACATATATTTCAGGTCTTTGTATCATTACCCTTGTGCCATGGCTCAATAAATACTACATTTTGATATAAATAGGGGTGGGTTTTTTTCTTGCTATGTGTGGACCATTATCGCATATGTAAACATTTCACATCTATGTTTGTGGTTAGTTCCCTTCATCAAGTTATAATAGGAAATACAATGGTGCTCATTCCTACAGGAAAAGCCCTACATAGTACTTATTCCATTAGGGAAGAAGTCCCTGATTCTCAACTCATAAACAACATAACAGACGAAGTAAGATTAAGTCCAATTCTCTGAAAAGGGAGAGAAAATTAAAAAAAAAAAAAAAAAAAAGGAATATTTTGACTAACATTTTACCCTCCAAACTCTCTATGCATGCGGTGGCAATAAACCCTAACTGAAAAAAACAAAGACAGTTTTAAAATTAATACTAACTAGGTATTATACAGGATTATTGACATTACTTTGTGCACATAGCAACTCAAATCCTGCTCTCTTGCATCCCCATTAAACTCCTCAGAAGTCAATAAAGTTGGATGGGTGCAAAGCAGAATTTAGTCCATATGCTTACTCAAATCTTAACCATGCTGCTTACATTGAAGTCCTAGGAGGGAAAATATACACAAACGCATTCCTAAAAACAATTTTTGCCAATGTTTTGTATATGTAAATATTTTAACTGCTATTCTACACACATTATCTGCATAAAATACATAACTCAGCATAGGTACTCAACCAAAATATTGCAAAGCAAATTAGCCTCAGTGTTATAGAGTGTTTATTTGAATTAAGTATGTTTGAAATTTGTTACTTGTTAAATTAATCTGTTTAAAACATATCAAGCTTCATAGCATATTGTTTTGAGTACAGTAGGTATTATTACAAATGCTTAACAAATGTTGTCAGATTTATTTTATGCAAGTCACACTTATGTATTGAGGCAGAATTTTATTTTGCCAAATATACAGAAATATCTGGGGGTTTTACTTATTGCCTCTTGAATTTTCTTCTGCTTAGGAAATTATTTTCAAGACTATGAATTGCTCTAATTGAGCAGAGCTACATTCTTCAGGATTTTAATGTTAGCTTTCTTGGTACTGTTAATTACAGCATAAGAATGATGAGAGTGAGAGAGACACTTTTTATGAATGGAAGCAAGTTGTAGCACATTAAGCACAGCATACTGTATTATTTTTAAATGGGAAGGGAAAGGTTTTAAAAATAACTGTTAAAGGGGAAATTTTATTCCACTATTTGTTTTCTGTGAACGATTCCCTATCCATTGCTAGTTTGCCTTGGGAGTGCAAAAGAAAGATCAAAATCCGTAAGTTTTCTAGATTGAGTGTCTGCTAAAGCTTTACTTTCATTTCACAAAAGTTTTCTCGGTGCTGCTGAGTAGGTGTACTAAGAGACAGGAAAGAATATGATACTGTATCATTAATAAAAAATTGAACTGTTATGTTTGAGGAAATAAAAAGACTGAAACTTAATTAACAAACTGAGTGGAAAAAATAACATCCTCTAAAATTTTATAGAATGTAAATTTATAACCATCTGGCCATAAATTGCTGATGTTGATGAGTAGCAAGTGAAGTTTGTATGCACAGCCAGGCTTAGGAATCTTTGGGAGTGGTGAACTTGGCATGACTTTTTGTTTATTTGCCCTGGCCTTGATTTTTTTGCAGCGTTACATGACCTGCTCTGTGAAAGGAGCCCTTGTGTTACAATGTGAAATCTGTTACAAATATTTACCATTGGGGAATGCAGGAGCATGGAACTCTGCCAGCCAGACGAA
>JAVSBS010019861.1:25000-53081 GCA_033124195.1 Coracias cyanogaster
TCACTGAACAGTACCTAACAGATGCTGTACTTTCTTCCCCTGGTGGCTTTGCCAAGGCACCTACAACACTCCTGTTCGTGACCTACAACACCCTTGCTAATTTAGTCCCAGTCTATTTTTTTTTATCAGGTTTGGCATTTCGCCAGGTTGCCTGACCCTGCGTAATTCAACACAGAAAGTGATTAACTCAGAGTTGGGGGACTAGGTACTTCAAAGATGAAATCTGTAACGGGAAGAAATGAGGGGTGGAACCCCTCAGAGGGATTGCCCTGCTCAGCTGCAGGCATGGGAGAATCACTCAGTTCATTGAAGCCCTACTTATTTACATATTCCTTCACTGGATTCTGGGGAAAAAGTTGTGTGAAGCAGGAGCTGAATCTATAGGAGGAGATGGAGATGGACCCCCAGCTTACCTTCATGGATTCTGGGGAAAAAGTTGTGCAAAGCAGGAGCTGAGGCTATAGGAAGAGATGAGATGGACCCTCCAGATGGATGCTGTTTTGCAGAGTTACATCCAAATTGGAAAAAGCAGAAAATGGTCAATAGACAGATCAAAGACCAGGGTATCTCTGTTACAATTGGAGATTAAAACAATTTAGCTGTCATAATCTGACACAATAAAATTGAATATTTTGGCCAATATAAAGGCATGCTGGGAGCAGCTTTGGGAGGGAAGAAACAAGGCTCAAGAGGAAAAAAAAAGGTCAGACCAGAAAAAGAATGAGATCCTAGAACAGCTTCCCAGTATTACATTTGGGGAGTAAAAATTCCTATGCTGTTTCAAGATGTGTTTTGAGAAGTTAATGAAACACAACTATCTAATACACTTTTTGTCAGATAGGAGACAGAACTTGGTACCTAGGTGGATTTTCTTCAGATCCTGTGAGGCTTTGACAGAGTGGCCCTGTCCAAGTTCCCTGAGCAAACTGAGGCAGTTAGCTTCTTTCTCATTTCCTAAACTGGACTTGTAGGTTTGTTTAGGTCTCAGTAAAGTGTATTTCCTTCCTTACATTGCCTCATTTATACCAATGGCTTTTTATCTTCACATTTAGAAAGGCAGCTTTTCTGCTGGGCTTTCTTACCACTCAGGCTGATTATTGTTTGCTTTAGAAATTCAAAGAGGCATGATGCACTGTAAGCTTCCACTGCCCAGAGCCCCTGGAGAGCTTGAGGTTTACAGATAAATTGGTGCTACCCATTACTAAATACAACCTTGTCGCATGCTTACCTGCCTGGCAGCTGTGGAGCACATCCTGCTGCTAGCAGGCGTCTTTGAGCTCCAAAGAACCCTTTGATAACTATGCCAACAAAAAGCCACTACTGCTTCATTCTTACTTAGCTATTCTAATCACCAAATATGTGGATGTAGGCAGGCAGCCCAGGATCTGGCCATTTCCTGTCCACTTGGGAGAAAACAGTCAGGGCTTCATTTACTCCTGTACACCTAAGCCTAAGGTTCAAAGAGTCTATTCAGTTCAAGATAAAAGCTATTCCAAGCTGTAACAAGCACCGTTCTTTTAATAAATATATAAGATGGTCACCAGTAACAGTGTTTGGTGAAATTTGTGTGGATAGACTGGGTGATTAAGCATTTTAAAAACTGTCTGTTCCCATATAGCACTCTACAATGCTATGCTTCACAGTATTTGTTTTCATAAATCGGTACAGAGGAAAAAGCTACAATATACTTAAGAAGAATATTCAATAAAAGAGAACTTGAGTATTCTTGAAAGCCAGGTTCTGCTTCACAGATGTGACCTGCATTGTGGAACTGTGTTGCATCACACTCCAAGGTTAAATTAAAGTTGGCCTTCCACCTCACTATTGCCAGTTAAGGTGATTCTATCATAGGGATTTTATTGTACGTCTCATGATATTTCATATTTTTCTTAATCCCTGGCTCCTGAAGTCATACAATTCACTGGGGCTTAGGTTTTTCATTAAAAAGAAAAAAGTTTCTAGTCCTTATAGGGTAGAAGGCAGCATGAAGACTACAAGCCTAAGAATACCCTCACAGTTGGATGAATGAAAAGTAGCCTCCTTTTGCATTTATTTGCTATTTACATCCCACCAATTTTAAGCCCTAGCTCATGAGTTTAGATCCCTGATTTATGATTTTTTAAATTCCGTCATCTTTTGTTGATTGTGATAATCTGTAATAATTCACAGTATGGCAAATTTTCCTATAGTTTATCATGACTGTTGCAGTAATGATAAAAAAAAATCTATATATATGTATGCAATTTTGGATATATGGGTTTATAAACTATAAGACCAGAGACTTTAAGTATCTGTAGGCTTATACAGACTGGACATACTCCCAAAGAGAGAGAGAAAGAGAGGGTCTCAGAAAAATAAGGACTGTTTTCCACTAACACTGATTACGATCAGAGCTTCCTGCATCACAATCACAGAACAGCTACAGAGTATGTAAGAGTCTTTAGAAGTCTGCTGTTGAGTGAGGGAATTCATGTAAAAAATCCCCAAAGACTGAAAACCTGTGCCTTCACTGATCTACCTTTGTAGTAAAATATCACCTGGGGAAAAAAAAAATCAGTAGAGAGATGACTTCCAAAACGTGCAGAGTGGACCACTTTAGCATGTTTCAGTGACATATATTGTCAAAATAAGGAGAAAATACAGCAACACCATTAAAAACCCTCTGCTTACAATGCCAGCAGGAAGTCTACTAAGGTTTGTTATAGAAAATCCCATTATGGTCCTCACAGAAAATTTGATGCACTTCAGGAAAATGCCAGAAAGATCAAGGACTATGGCTACATCATGCTGGCCACAGCCAGCTGCCAAATCTATCAGCTTTGGCCGCAAACAGTACTTTCAGCCAGCGGTTTATCAACTGTACACTCCAGTCATACATTACTCTTATGACATCTCCTTCCCACTAGGGTTATTTAATCCAATCTGATCCTATTGCTCTTGTCCCACTTACTGCTTTCTTACCCTTCTAGGTCATGTAACCAATGCATTGCAGCTTTGTTTTGTATCTAACTCTTCCTTCTTTGGTCAGGAACATGCTGCTCAGGCACTCCAGCTAATTTTTCCTCACATTTGCTTGCTGTAACAAAGATATTTCACTCATAAAGTACACACTAGCTGTCACTTGTATCCAGCACTCTATTCCTCTGTGGAGGACATGTCACCCATGATAGCAAAGCCAGCTGTCATTCATGCACAGCACTTCCAACCTTCTATCTAGGGCATGTCACTCATACACTTCAGCTGTCCCTTACACCAGATGTCCTTTAAATCTAGCACACCATTCCTCTACATGTTTGTGTTCATTACAGCTGTCCCTTTTCCCTATCACTTTCCTCTCCTGTTTAGTAAATGTCATTCAATTGTTCACTCCATCTGTCTTCTTCACGAAGTAATCCCTTTTTGGTCTATATACTGGCTCCCTTAAAAACTCTATTTTACTTGTGTGTTGTGGTTGCCGTTGTACCTAGCACTTTGGGATAGACTTGCAAGAGTGATTTAGAGGCCTTAATGAGTCTCTAAGCATGTAGTTTAATACTTAGTCATCATTAGCACTTAAATTTCCCTCAGTTTAGCAGGTGTCTTTGACAGACTAAGATTTCTCCACTGAAGCCCTTTAGGTATCCAAGTTTTGATAGGTGTGCATGAGCAAAATATCTCTCTCCTAGGCAGTGCTGAATTTCTTGAAGCTCCAATTCATGCTTAGGTTAACAAAAGACTCACAAATCATGTGCTCCTCCACCTTTCTTACTTGACAGATCCATCACAATAAACATTTTTCAGAGCATGCCTACCCAACAAAAGGCAGAGAGATTCTCCTTCCCCTTCAATGAGAGTTTGGAAAGTGTAGATTTAAATTAGGCATATATTTAAATTCTTCTTCCTCCTGGTCCTTCTTCAAGCTCTGATTTAACATGAGATCTTCGCTGCAGTGGAAGAGTAGCCTAATCAAGAGATGATACTGATCTTTAAAATATTCTCTCTTATTTAATCCCCCACTTTGGTATTTTTAATAGAACAGCAACTGCAAGTGATAAGGTGAGATGTAAACTTCTGGCTTGTAGCTAACCTTGTGGTTATATCTTTCATGAAGAATGTAAGCTCAGATGAAAGAAGATTTTGACAACAGGTCTCTGCTGCATGCCCTCATCGAGTGGTAATTAAACTGGGTCCTTGTGTTTTGTTTGTGTTCTTTTATCTCTATGTGAAAAAGAAATTGTGTTATTTAAGTACTTCAATGCAGGAGACAGTTAACAGCTAAAAAGTTGTGAGCATACAGACATCTTATAAAAGGGAAAATCCCTTCAGTTCCTCTACTCTTCTCACTCTTTCCTACCATCTAGCTTCTGGTTCAGTTTTCTTCCATTGGCATGTAGGATAACATGGTTTGGGAATTAAGGAGAGGTAACTGGCTGGCAGTTTGCTTAAAAATTAGATGTCACAGTGTTAAGCCCTTCTTGAGTATTCAACCCTTCATCTGTGGTGTGAAATGCATAACATCAGACAGGCTGAAAATGTACAGTAACTGTTTGGTATACCACAATTTCAAGTAACTTCAGTTTCCATGCTGATGATCCACAGAAGGATTAGCTATATGTTTCTTTGTCCACAACTCATCATTTGGGCTGTGGCTGTGGTTCTTTTGTTTTGGTCTTTTGTTCAACCAACTGGAACGTAATTTAGACACTTACCATCCTGATCTTCAAGATCCTTAATCAAAACCTCATTCCTAACATCTTGTTTTCTCTGATTTTTTTCAAATGCCTCCTCTCATCACTTTTCTAAAAGTTTTTCTCACTTCTTAAAATGTTCTTTAAAAAATTATATACCTGCTTTACTGGGATACTGGGTAGAAGTTTTAGGTTTTTGACTAGGGGGTGCAAAGTGACCTCTGTGGGAGCAGGCCACAAACTGCCTTTTGCTGTCCGCAGCTGGATCCAGCTACCTAGAAACATGTGTTAGCACTCTGTCATGTGCCAAAAAATTAGCCAGTCACAAAGGTACGTGGCACGTCTGCTAAAAAATGTTTAAAAAATACTATCTGCTACTGTGAGGAGAAGAAATGGAGGAAGGCATGGAAGGAGATATTGCTGAAGACACAGCACAAGATGCGGTCTTGGGAAGGAGCAGCTCTGTGCCAGAGTAGATCACCTCTGAGGGAATAAGGCATACAGGTAACTCCTGCCATGGCAGGGAAACCCCTGAGGAACTGTAGCTGTGAGTGGCCTATGCTGGGGCAGGAACAGTCTTGAGGGACTGCAGCCCTGGGCAACCCATGCTGGAGCAGAGCAACATTAGCACAAGCAAGGATCTGCTGAAAGCAACCATCACACAGTGCCCCTGACCTCCTCTGGTCCTCAACACCTCACCAAAGGAACTGATAGAGACTAAATGTAACTCTTGGAGAAAATAGAGGAAATTGAGGCCGATGTTTGACTGAAGGGATTTTTGACTGAAGTTGAGACTGCTGAAAAGGAAGGGAAGAAGTTTACCTAAGTGTTTCTTTATTTGTTTATGCCATCTTTTTTCTCAATACCCAATTCAATAACGCAAAGTTTGTGCTACTTGTCAGTAAATTAAATTAATTACAATTCTCAGAGCCAAGAATGTTTTGCCTATGACAAATGGCATATTTCTGTGGCACAGACAAGTCCACAGTAAAAAAAAGAGAATGAAAGTGAATAGATGTCCCTGCTTATTGTAGGGGGGTTGGACTAGATGGCTTTTAGAGGTCCCTTCCAACGCAACACATTCTATGATTCTGTGATTTTCTCTTTTTAAGGGGAAGTATCCTTCTACATAAAATATGTGGTCAATTTGTAAGAAGTTACCAAAATGCTTAGTACAGCCAAGATCTGGGCTACTCTGGGCCATTTGAAATTACAGAACATTGTATGCTTAAAAAAAGTTGTTAGAAAAAGCATATGCACTGTTAGATACTAATAAACTCATATCAGTGCGAAAGGGTGTTTTGAACTTGTATGATAAATGTAGATGCCTATGTTCCTCCTGAAATGAACTATTCCCTTGATTACTTCATGAAACTGAACCTTTCTCAGTGCTGTCCACTGATATCTAGGAAAATGTAACTTATATGAAGGCTATGGGCTTTCATGTGGCTGAAACTGCTTATGAGAATCTGAGTTTAAATTGCTAGTTCTCAGCTCTAATTTTTCCAAGATCATAGAGTCATAGAATCACAGAATCATTATGGTTGGAAAGGACTTCCAGGATCACCAAGTCCAACAGCTAGACCATAGCCTCAAGTGCTACATCCACTCATTTTTTAAACACCTCCAGGGATGGTAACTCCACCACCTCCCTGGACAGTCTTCCAGTGCCCAACCACTCTCTCAATAAAGAATTTCTACCTAATATCTAATCTAAACCTCCTCTGATGCAACTTGAGGCCATTACCTCTTGTCCTATCATTAGTAATTTGGGAGAAGAGACCAACACCAGCCTCACTACAAACTCCTTTTAGGTCGTTGTAGAGAGCAATAAGGTCTCCTCTCAGCCTCCTCTTCCCTAGACTAAATAACCCCAGTTCCCTCAGCCGCTCTTCATAAGGCATGTTTTCCAGACCTTTCACCAGCCTCTTTGCCCTTCTCTGCACCCACTCCAGCATCGCAATGTCCTTGTACTATGGTGCCCCAAACTGGACAGAGTACACAAAGTATGGTCTTACAAGTGCCGAGTAGAGGGGCACACTCACCTCCCTACTCCTGCTGGTCACACTGTTTCTGATACAGGGCAGAATGCCGTTGGCTTTCTTGGCCGCCTAGGCACACTGCTGATTCATGTTCAGATGAAGTTTCCTGTCATACAGAAGCCACTGCCTGTCCTAGTAAGTATTTTGACATCTGACGCAGTGCAAAATCTTTACACTTGTTTACTGCGTGTGGTTGAATGTGTCTTTTCATGAATAAACCTTCACTTATAACACAGTACAAAAATCTATCCTACAAAGATTCCTTCAAGATTTTCCAGTGAAGAACTTGCTGTATAATCAGGTTCCAAAAATTCCTCAATGAACACCTAAGAACTAGGTGGTGTCATACCTCTTAACATCCTCATAAATGGATAACATCAGAAATATTTCACTGAGTGTGTTTATAGAGAGTAAGGTCGTCTACACCTGGGGCGGGCCCTTAGAGGTGCTGACAACACTACTGAAGCTGATTCCCTTAAAAGCAAATACACATGGTTTTAGTTTATATCTGCCTGTAACTTACTAAATATATTTACTGGCCCAGTCTTGCAACCTGCTGTGTGAATACAATTGTATCCATGTGTGGACTATGACAAAACAGAGAAGACAGATGATCTCCCTTATATGGACTTTTCCCAAATATGCAGTAAGCAATTAGGGATGAAAAACCATTGCCTCTGTATTTGTCTTTTCCTCACACTGAAGGTCGTTAGTCTGTCTGCTGTTGATCTGCAGGGGTTATGATCTTTGGCTAGCTGTCCCTTGCAGGGAGGAACATACATACATGTCTGACAGATTTCTGAGGTAATTCTTCATGGATTCCATTCATCACCACCAAAGATGACTACCTTCCCAGAGCACGCTCCTTGTTGACTGAAACCAGAAGTGAGCTCCACTTATGTCGGGAGCTGCTAAGATGGTCCTCATCAACAAATCAAAAGGCTTGGTCATTGCCCCAAAGTTTCAACCTTGGATTTGTAAGGGCTTTTTTTCTATGGAGATAGCCTTTTCTCAGCTGTATATCTTCCTTACCTGGCATCTCTTCCGAGTTAATTGGCTACAGGCCACGTTTTGGGATGAGCCTGTTGAGAATGGCTGTTTCTTCATCTGTATTGTACCAAGCACAAGGTCCCTGTCCTGAATGGGGATAGATAATTTGAAAGGATAAAATAAGTCATAAGCTTTGTTAATACTAGCAAAAGTATGCAGATTTTAATTGTAGGGCCAATACTTGACCCTGCAAGTTGCAGTTCACTGACTTATCCACCTTTGATAATGGTCTCTTTTAATGTGTTCTGTAGTAATTTCCCTGCTTCCCAGCTACTATTAGATAAAATTAAGTAAGACACATCTGGACATTTAGAAATGGGGCATCTGAATATTTTAAGAAACTATCTGAAGGACTTTTTGAACTTCTATAGATAATGTTCATCAAGCTAGGGATTCAGAGACTGAAAATAACTTTATATGGCAGGATGGAAGAACTGGGAAAATTCCAGCCAATTACATATGTTCTAGGTATAATATTCAGACATACAAGGGAATCATTATGTGAATATTTAGGGAGATTGCAATTAATAATTAAAAGTAAGATTATAGAAAATAGTTAATGATTAAAAAAAAGTCTAATCACTTTATGCTGTAATTACTGAGCCGGATCTCACCATTTATCTATGGATGGAGTCTTAGGTCCATATGGAATGATGCTGGAGTCCAAGGGGCTCTGCAGGAACAAAGGATTCAGTCAACATGAAACAAATTGTAGGAATGAACCCTGCGAAGATCGTATGGAGTACTATGGATAATGGACTGAAATAAGACATTACACAAAGTGCTACCTAATACAGATTTACTGACTTGGAGATAAATACTCATTAAAAGTGATAGATTTCAAATAGGTTGACAAAAGCGAGAAGAAAGTAATTACTAGGGTAAGGCTTCTCAGGGGAGAGCATTATCTGGGAGTGCCAGGCAGCATCACTGTGGTCACTACCGGCATCCATCTTATTCCTAATGACGACTTTGTTATCTCAGCCATGGAAAGTACAGGAGCTTCACTAATTGTACTTGAGCACCAAAGCCAAATTTTTAAAGGGATTAAAGAGCGTGGTCTTGTCCGTTATGCAGATGCAACAGATATTTTCAAAGTTAAAGGTGACACACCAACAAATCCTTCTCCCTTGCCACTGCTGTTGCAATACCAAAGTACTTATAAACACGCTTCTGCCAAGAGGATTTTCAAAGTATTGATTCTGTGTTCCTATGTTCAGACAAAGTATTGATGCTGTCTAAGAACTTGCATGAACCTCTATTTCAATTTGAAATCCAGGAAACCCATGACTGGGATTTTTTAAAATACAGGGAAGAGTGTCCTTTTGGACCTGATACTGCTCTGACCCTGTTTGTAGCCTGATATATGTCCAATTCCCAAGGAGACAGTTAGGTACTGCAATATAGATATATTGGGGCAGTGGAACACCTATTCAAAAGCAAGTTGTTGATGCTTGGAAATAAAATACAAGTATGACAGAATTATCAGGTTTCTGAAGCACGTAGATAAAAAAAACAGGTAAGGACCTGAAGTGCAATTTATGAAAAATTTAGGCATTTACACCCAAAGAGACAACTAGAGAAAACTGTTAATTCTGCAAATAATTAGACTGCTAGGTGTCAGAAAAATCATATTTATACCTTAAGTATTATAATTGTCCATGTGCAGACCTGTGGCCAGCTTGGGTGGACTAAATATGTGGGTCCATAATGCTGATCTAAAATTCAAAATTAATTAATAAATAATAAATCACAGTCCACCAAACTCCATGTTGGCCCAATTCAGAGAAGCCCTTGAATATGTCTGAGCATAACAAAATGCACAGTGACCATAGATGTTTCCTAAAAACACATGGACAGTGAAGGGGAGGTGAGATCAGAGGAGCATTAAATTATGTTATAGGCACCAGAAAGATAATATAAAAGTGTAATGGCTATACTACCATCTGTAGTCCTGCGCTCACAATAAATTTCTGTGTAAGTTTGCTAGCCAATGGAAAACTTTTTTGGGGCAGTAGGAGAACCTCAAGCTATGACTGCCAGTCTCTGGTGTCAGTGCCTAAGCTGAGAGGGTGGTGGCACTCTAGATACAACCACATTTCCTAGGTTTGGTCCCTTGCTACTTCTTGGTCCTCCTCTTCCTCAGTAGCCCTGTGGTTGTTAATATGATTTTTAGTGTTTACCTCTGAATTCAGGCATCAAATGTAGACTTAGAAAGTCACTTCATAGAGTATAGGTATGGGATAGGTGCACAAAGTCATATCCAAGGGAAGAAGCATGTAACAGCACGACTGAGTCATTGCAGCTGAAATAACAGTCACAATTGACACTGACAGTTTTCACTAAAGTTTAAAACACTTTGAATTACTTTGTGATTTGAGCTAAACTTGTAAGTGAATAGTTACTGTGGCTTACTTAAGTAATGATAACTCGTTATGCTTCAAGAATGGATTTGTGTTTGATTTTTTTGTCTATTTTTCAGTCT
The DNA here is from genome assembly GCA_033124195.1 of Coracias cyanogaster. NCBI lineage: Eukaryota > Metazoa > Chordata > Aves > Coraciiformes > Coraciidae > Coracias > Coracias cyanogaster. The sequence goes on from JAVSBS010019861.1 coordinate 35,245, forward strand.
CTTTGTGCAACTGGACTAGGTACTGCTTAACCTTAAGCCTTCGAAGTGTCAGCTATGAAGACACAAAAGTGTAGATAAGTAGAGGATATAGACCATAGGGGTACTTGGGTTCTGTTAGGCTCCATAACCCCATGTCTAAGTGCTATCCAGCTGTATGAAAAGCTTGATCAACAAAGCTCTACATATCCCACCAGTGCATGTACAGGCAGACACTTCTAAATGTAGACAAATATATAGGATGCTGAAAGAACAGATAGAGGGGTCCTGGGGGGATAATTTAGTAATGTTTTCACATCTGGAAAGTACTCAAATGCCGTTGCAGATATCACTCTTGGGCATCTTTCTGTTTAGCACTCAGAGTTAAATCCTCACAGGAGACTGCAATGTTCCACATTGCAGATCTTAGTGTTTTAAGTACTCTGTGACATGTACTGAAATAGTGGGCTCCAAGTTAAGAATCCAGAACTTTAATGCAGACTGGTGCTGAAATCACTGTAGACAGCATGCTCGGTAGAAAGTTCTTCTAATTTAAGTATGCAAATGGAAAATGGGTTGCCAAGAATGTAAGTTCTTCTAAGCCTATCCAGCAGCCAATCCTTGCATCCATGAAGAAATTTACAGGTCATAATCTCAGCATCTTGAGCCTTACCTGTTAAACCTTAGCAAACCATCTGAGAATTCAACTTGGAGTTGGCTATCTACAGTGGCAGTTAGTGCCAGGGTCTTTTTGTGAATCTAGGTCTGAGTTCCTGAAAGAGTGTTGGCTTAAGCAAAAACACATGCCTTGAGTTCTTTTCATTGGCCAGTCTAGCTCCAAACATGAAAATTTTCAGCAATCCTACTTGCCATGCCATGCAGAGGGTCTGGCTGTTTAACTCACAACTGCAATTTCACAAAACAAAAAACACAAAAAAAACAGCAAAAAAATCATGCAAGAAGTGGTTTCCACATCACAGCAGGAGGGATTGTATCTACTTGTAATCAGGGTTTAAATTACGTCTAGCACACCCAAAGGTGGAAACCAAAGGCAGAAGGGGAGCAAGAGTCAGGTTTAAGGTAGCATAAGCATCCAACTCCTTTACAAAGCAAATACCTCTTCAATTCTAGTGAGCACTTCTTGTGCTAATTAGTGTGGAGCAACGAGTGGGCCATGAACTGGTGAGCTGGAGCAGACATGATACCAAACAGGAGCAAATGGTTGAAGGCTGTTCCAAATGTCAACACAACAAATAAAATGTAGGGCCAATATGTCTGAAACAAAGTTTCGTTTGAGGGGAGAGTGAATATAGTCATCAGTCAAAGGAGACAGCTATCTGAAAAGTAGCAAATCTAAGAAAGAACAAGGATGACAAATGTACATAGCAAGCATCACAAGAATTAATAAATAGGTTAGTTGCAAATGGATTTGTGTCTTGTTGTTGATTGATAATTCTTAACTGAATTATACTAAGACTGCAGCATAAACTCATGCCTTATTATACCATAGACAATCCACAGGGAAGAGCTGCCATTGAGAAAATTAGGCATTGAAAAAACTTCATTTATGGATTTTGCCTTATTGAAAACCAGGGAATATATGTAAGAAATACCAATGCAAAATAGATTCTCTGGTGTCTAATAAACCTGTGCTCTCTTACTGTAATGCTCTGTTCTCTGTGAAGATAGTATTTGTAACTCTCTCCATCTTTTATACCAAATCACTTATTTTATTCAATCATATAGAAATCACATACTTCTCATGATTCCACTTTTTTCTCAAATGTGTCTGAAACTGAAATTGCTAAGAGATTAGAGAATTACTGGAGAGAAGCAGAGAGGCAAAGGAGTGCAGACATGTGGAACTTGATGGGATAATATCCAGTCCTCAGAAATCCAGGTGAAAAAATAGTAGAATCAAATTGCCATAACCTACGGACAGTTATACCTGTTTGTAACTTCCTGGAAACCACTTAAGGATTGGAAGGAGTATTATATATATATACTATTTACTTTTTTCCACTCTCTGTGATCTTTCAGATAAATATTAGCCTGAGAGATGGAGTGTTAGCTGTATTGAAATTTGAAACTATTTAAAAGTATTTCTAAAAAAGGTTGAGAAGCATATTGGGTTTGTGTGGCAATGTTTTGTTAGTGGGGGGGTTACAGGGGTGGCTTCTATGAGTAGCCACTAGAAGCTTCTTCCACATCCAATAGAGCCCGTGCCAGCTAGCTCCAAGACAGACCTGCCGTTGGCCAAAGCCAAGCCCATAAGTGATGGTGGTGGTGCCTGTGTGATAACATATTTAAGAAGGGCGAAAAAACTGCTATGCAACAAAAGCAGCAGAAAGAGGAATGGGAATATGTGAGAGAACTCTGCAGACACCAAGGTCAGTGAAGAAGAAGGAGGGGGAGGTGTTCCTGGTGCTAGAGCAGAGATTCCCCTGAAGCCCATGGTGAAGCCCATGGTGAGGTAGGCTATGCCCATGCAGCTCATGGATGTTAATGGTGGAGCAGATATCCATCTGAAACCTGTGGCAGACCCCATGCCAGAACAGGCAGGTGTCCAAAGGAGGCTGTAACCTTCTTAGAAGCCTGTGCTGGAGCAGGCTTCTGGTAGGACCCATTACCCTGTGGAGACACAAGCCCACACTCAAACAGGTTTGCTGAAAGGACTCGTGACCCCATCGGGGACCCACACTAAAGCAGTCTGTTCCTGAAGGACTACACTCTGTGGAAGGGAGCCACACTGAAGCAGTTCGTGAAGAACTGCAGTCCGTGGGAAGGACTCAGGTTGGAGAAGTTTGTGGAGGACTCTCTCCTGTGGGAGGGTCTCTATACTGGAGCAGGGGAAGAGTGTGAAGAGTCCTCCACCTGAGGAGGAAGGAGAAGCAGAGATAACATATGATGAACAGACCACAACCCCCATTCCCTGTGCCCCTGTGCTGTTGACGGGAGAGGAGGAAATTAGGAGAAATTATGAGTGAAGTCAAGCCCAGGAAGAAAGGAAGGGTGGGAGGAAGTTGTTTTCATATTTGGTTTTATTTCTCATTATCCTACTCTGATTTGATTGGTAATAAGTCCGTTTTCCTGAGCTGAGTCTGTTTTGCCCATGATGGTAATTGGTGAGTCATCTCTCTGTCCTTATCTTGGCCGACAATTTTTTTGTTGTATTTTTCTCCCCCTATACAGATGAGGAGGGGAAAGTGATAGAACAGTTTTTATGGGCACCTGGCTTCCAGCCAGGGTAAATCCACAGCAAGAGGAAATTTCACAGAAATTTTCATGTAAAAGTAAACAAATCTACATAATAAACGCAAACAAATGTTGCAAACAATGGCAGCAAGAGCATTACACTGGACAAAAAGAGGTTAATTGAAGAGATGAAGAGTCTACATTTGTACAATTGTGAAGTGCTGGGGCCTGAGTTGTGGGCCCTAAATTGGAGCTGACCTGTGGATGAGTCACAACCTAGCAGAATGTTTTGTTGTTTCTGTTGGCTTCATGTTCCAGAGGCAGAACCAGGCCCACCTGTGGCTCTGTGGCTCTGCCCTCACCCAGGTGGTCATGGTTGGGGTAGTGGGTGAGGCCAGGATTATATTAACCAGGAGCCAATTAGTTAGAAGAGCTTTCTGTTGTGTGTGGCTTCTGTTGGGATTGGCTGGTTGCCTCTTGCTGAGCTCTCTTGGTGGTGCCCTTCCATGCGAAGGGCCACCGAGGGAGCCATCTCTCTCTGTTGTGTGCAGCAGGCGATGCTGGCACCACAGTGGGCAGCAGAGGAGCTGGGCCCACAGGGACTTATGGCAGGACTGTGTGAAAGAAGACTACTGAGGTGATGTTGCTGAGTTCAGCTTTGGCTTGTGTGATCAGGCAACTGATGACAGTGTAGAATGATGACGGCTGAACCAGCACAACAGTCCCTCATGTGCTGGAGGTTCCAGGGCTGGATACAAGTACTCCAAGTGGGGTCTCACAAAAGCCGAGTAAAGGGGCAGAAGATACACCCTTAGAAAGATGTTTTCAACTCAGCATGAGAATCACCAAGATGTGGTGCTTCCTCTTGCAGTATGTACAAACATTAATTAATTTTACAAAGTCATGTTTATCTAATTACTGTCTTCAATTTATTACTGCTGAAAAAAAACCAAGCCCAGTAAGATTCAGTATGACTGAATCAGTATCAGAGGCTGAAGCAGCACTCCACATGCAAAGGGATTATGTACTACACCCACAGTTGCAGTTCTCCAGCCTCTAGCTCCTTTCTTGCAAAGCTTCAAGGCTACAGGTGCCTGCTATTTCCACATGAGAGCTTTCTGTACATGTCTGTTTGCACAACTGGGCACTAGAAGTTAAAGCCTAAGATTAGGTGGAGCCTCCAAAGCCTTCACATTTTCCTCTCATTCTGGCTAGTGTCCTTATAGTACATGCCCCACTACTCTTAATGTGACAAGTGAGTATAGGGCTCTAAGACCAATGTGGACCATTAAAAGTCCAAATTGCCCAGGTCGTGAGATCTATGTCAACCACTCTCCACACTACATCTATAGAATTGGAGTAGGGCTAGACATGTGAGGCCAGAAAGAGCCATTCAGGGAATTCATCCTGTACAAAGGGATGGGATGTGCAGTACATTGACTTCATAATTTGTATAGATTGAAGAAAAGCTGTTGCTTTCACAAATAAGTAGATGCTATCTCAGTAATTTGGAGCACTCAACAGCAGACTGGAAGCTTTGGTTTCCATTTCATTTTTTCTTTTAGAAGGGAAAAAACCCTACAACTTCTTTTATGGTTGGGCTTGAGGATTTTAAGGATCTTTTCCAACCTAAATGATTCATTGTGAATGTAGTGGGAGGGAACTTGCAAGGAAAGAAAACACAGGAAATGGTTCTTACCCAAGGAAGTTGCACCTATTTGCAGAAAGTGACTGATGGTTGCTGGGATAATTCTGAGTAGACAGAGGTTTGATTGCCTACAACTCAGGCATACTCTTTAACATAAACATCTGCCTTGACAGACTGGCCAAGCCTCTGTCTAAGCTGAAAAAGCCATACCTGAACTGCCGGCTGAAGGTGACTGCTTGGCACCAAAATGAGTGTTTGTTCTCATTGTGAAAAATTTTCCTCTTGTGTTCAATCAGAATGTCCCCAAGAGTAATTTGTACCTATTACCCATCATCTTTTCCATGTAACTCCATGTAAAATGGAAGTCTCCATCTTCTCTGTAGCCACCATTTAAATACTGGAATATAGTGATAAGGTCTTCTCTAAGCCTTTTTTTGTCAGGGTTAATAAACACCATTCTCTTCACCTCTCCTCATATGACAGGCTTCTTGGTTCTCTGGTCATCTTTGTGGCCCTTCTCTGGACTGTCTCCAGCGTGGTCACATCTTTTTTTTGTATAGCAGGGACTAAAACTGAACACAGTATTCCAGGTGTAGCCTGGCAAGTGCTTAATAATTTCTGCTGGTGATGTCCCTTGTTGATGCAGCCCAGCACACTGTTGAATTTCTTTGCTGCTGCAGCACACTTTTCACTCATATCGAGCTTGTTGTCCACCGAGACCCCTAGCTCCCTTTCCACAGAGCTCCTCTCTGGCCAGGTAGATCCCAGTCTGTGCTGCACTCTGAACTATGTTTTTCCAGGTGCAAAACCTTACACTTGTCCTTGTTGAACTTCATAAGGCTCCTGTTAGCCTATTCTTCCAGCCTATCCAGGTCTTCCTGCAGGGTGGCTCTCCCTTCCCAAGTGCCTACTTCCGTACTCAGTTTGCTAGCGTTATCTTTCAGGACATTGAACAGAGAGCTTGATAAGCATCAGTTCTTGCAGAAACTCTTTCAAGAGACATTGCATGGGAGACAAAGTATATTCAAATCTATGAACCTATAGAAATTCCTTCGTGATGCTGTGAAAAAGCAGGCAGGCTTGAAGAATAGTTCCCAACTAAGAGCCATTTAGGACACTAAATGTATAACATGTCAGAGGCAATTCATGATGGCTTCCCAGAAATCTCTAGAAAAAAGTTGAGTGGATAATTTGGTTAAGGAGATGAAGAAACAAGAAAGAATCATTAGAACAATGCTAATCTGAGAAGTCTACCCTTTGATCTGATTAACTGAAGGTAATAATGCAGTTCTCAAATGTTTCAAGGGCTAGGGAAAATCTTGCCAAGGACTTGGCTGAAAAAAATTCCTTTTAGCTAGTTGAGGTAGTGCATCACAAATGCTTAAAAGGAGTAAAAAATGTAAAGTCTCCAGGGTACTCTAGTCTCAGGGAAAAATGAGGGATACCAGCCCTCACTGTTCTTTCTTGAGTAACCCTCTTAATTCCATCATCAATTGCAGTGATGGAGCTGGAGAAAGAGCCATTGCAAGCCTGGGACTTATTACTTGTTCCAAGGATGAGGCATGCGTTTGAAACTGACCTTCCTAGAGATTGCATACACTGAGCTTTTAACTCAGTATAAGGAAGACACAAAAGTAGGAAGGTTAAATTTTACATCAAACTACCATTAAACAAGTTGATGCAAAACTGCTTAAGGGAAGTTGTCTGACAAGGGTCCACGAAGCTAGCATTGGAAGAATCAGAACAGCACTTCCATTGCTTCCTTTGCCCATGAGCCCTAACTCTAAGTCTAATGGATTACTGTGGGGCAGATCAGGATGGAGGAGTTGAATGTTTGAAACACATAACTGAGTATCTCTGGGACAGATCAGCCTCCGTACAAAACACTTCACCTTTTATGGATGATGAATTAAGGAACTTTAAAATTGCTCCACAGAAATTAGGGAAGGTTGAGCAGCTTAATTCCTCAAGGTCAGTTAGTAATCTTTCTGTTGCAATTGCAGATCTGTACCAGTGGAGTGATGCCTTAGTGCAACCTGTTGACATAGTCTTACCCAGTGTCTTGTTTCAACACAGGCCAAAGCAAAAACATCATCTGGTGAGGACTTGCAGTTCTTTCTCTCTTCGTATGCCAAATTCAGGACTATGGTTTAGTTATAAAAAGTTTTGTTTTGAATAGCCTATGGATTCAAAATGAAGTGTACCTCCTTTGCAGTTTAACAGTACATACTATTTCATTGAAAAAGAACCCAAACCCAAGAAACAAATTTTTCCTCAAGTTTGATTTACACACCTTTACGTTGTTAAAAAGTTAGGCACCTCAATGGAATGTCAACAAAGCCTTAGGAGCACAAAACCAAGGAAGCACTTAGATTAATAACCTAAATACCTAACAACAAATCTCAAGTCATTCACAGGCCATTAGTGAAAGAATCCTATCCTAGCAAGGGTATAAATGCAAGAGTGAAGTGCTTAATTTGCTTATTTACGCAGGAAAATGAATTGCTTACAATTTCTGAAGAAATTAATTTATTGTCAAGTAACTGGCTTAGTTGCAGTTTATGTGTGGTCTATCTTAGTTTTACCAGAAAAAAAAACCACAACAGCTGATTAGTTTAAAAACCACTCTATCACACTGATATCTTTTAATAGATGAAGTAATAAAGAATGTGATTGCAGTTAAAATAAACAGCAGTGGCAGTAACTCTGGATGATGCCCACACTTAGTTGAACACCCAGAATCAGTTTAGTACTCAAGTCTTAAAAAGCTGAATAGAACATTTGTGACTATCTCTTGAAAAGTGTTATTGATTTTTAGGTTAGCTGTTATCCTGAACATGGAATTACTGTTAGTCACAAAAATATTTTCAGTAACTTTGGAAATAATAAGCACAGATATGGGGATTTGTTTGTTTGCTTTTGTTTGTTTAAATATAAGCAAAGAAGCTTAGTCTGAAGAAACAGTAAAACAGTAAAGCAACTATAAAGTGGAAAAAAACCCAAAACAAAACAGATCCTTAGGGCTATCAACATATCAGAAATCTAAGGGAATCTAAGGGTAAAGGTTCAGCAGCCATTTTAGTATTACTGCTCATTTTTCTAACAGAAACTGCCAAAATATGTCTGACTGCTGAAATATTTTTTATCCCTGCTTTTTAGTTGCACTCAACCTTCTTCAACAGCTTATTTTAAGCTTGCTTTTTTCATTCCATCACAATGGAATTGAGCACACCCCCAGCAAGTTTGCAGATGACACCAAGCTGTGTGATGTGGTTGACATGCCGAGGTCCCTCTGGATGCCATCCGAGACCTTGACAGGCTGTAGAGGTGGGCCCATGCAAACTTCATGAAGTTCAACAAGGCCAAGTGCAAGGTCCTGCACCTGGATCAAGGCAATTCCAAGTACAAATACAGGCTGGGTGGAGTATGGATTGAGAGCAGCACTGAGGAGAAAGACTTGAGGTGCTGGTGGATGAAAAGCCCAACATGAGCCAACAATGTGCACTTGCAGCCCACAAAGCCAACCATATCCTGGGCTGCATCAAAAGAAGTGTGGCCAGCAGGTCAAGCGAGGTGATTCTTCCCCTCTGCTCTGCTCTCATGAGACCCACCTGGAGCACTGCATCCAGCACTGGAGCCACCAACATAGGAGGGACATAGACCTGTTGGAGAAGGTCCAGAGGAGGGCCACAAAGATGATCAGAGGGCTGGAACACCTCTCCTGTGAAGACAGGCTGAGAGAATTTACATTGTTAAGCCTGGAGAAGAGAAGACTCAGGTAAGACCTCACTTCAGCCTTCTAGTATCTGAAAGAGCCCTACAAGAAAGCTGGGGAGGGACATTTCATGAGGACTTGTAGTGATAGGATGAGAGTTAATGGCTTTAAACTGGAAGAGGGTAGATTTGGATTAGAAATTAGGAAGAAGTTCTTCACTCTGAGGGTGGTGAGACTCTGGAACAGGTTGCCCAGAGCAGTTGTGGATGCTCCATCCCTGGACATGTTCAAGACTAGGTTGGATGGGACTATGAGCAACCTCGTCTAGTGGGAGGTGCCCCTGCCTATGGCAGGGAGTTGGAACTCAATGATCTTTGAGGTCCTTTCCAACCCAAACCATTCTATGACTCTATGCCTCATTTCAATAGAGAAAAATACTTTTATTTTATTGAAATCCTGAGGGAATATAGTTGGATTATTCTGAAAAGTGTGTATATTCTCAGATATGAGTACTTCAAGCTTTAGTTAGGTGTTATGGACATGGACCTCAAAACCAGTAGAAAATTGGATCTTCATCCTTAGTTTGTCAGGAAGATCTGATGCCCTTTACACCAACCAAGGAAATATTAACATTTACATTTCTACACTTTAGCATCTACGTGAATCCTATTTATTACATCTGAGTTCATCCTGCTTCCCCTATCCAAGACCAGAGCTTAACAGAGGAGGCTTCAACTTTAATAAAAGCATCAAGGGGAGAAATGTGAACTACTTTTCTTCTTCTCAAGTTCAGCTACGTGAGGGTATGAAGGCAGGTCCTTAGTTCAGGCAGTGACTTCTCCAACTCCTGGCTTTAGCTGCAGTGCTGACCAGCATCCCTGGTTTACCACAGACATGAAACTAACCGCTCTGGCTTTTGACTGACAGATGAATGTTCTAGTTTCCCCAGCAGAGATCATGCTTACAGGTAAAATGATGCTGTCTTGCATTAAACATAAACATCTTCCCGCCTAAACATACACTACGCACATTAGTAAAGTGTGGGAGCCGACAGCCGGCCTGCAGGCCTCATAGAGAGCTTTGACCTTGACAATATCACGCTGTACCCTTGAAAGATGATAAACAACTTTTGAGGAATTTGAAGAATGTAAAAGAAGAAGCTGACAGAAGCTAACGAACTCACGTGGGGTAAAGAAAAGTTGACCGATAAGAGAATGTTAGTGATGAGCAAAGACCAATTACTGTGTGACACGGTGGTTTGGAGCTAAGCTAGAGAGTATAAAAGAGAGCTGTAAAAAATAAAGTTTGCTATTGCTGCTTAACTTGTCCAGTGTCATGTCAACCTCAACTACGACAGTAAAGAGCTTAAAATGTTGTATCCTTTGCAGTTTTAACAACTATGATATGGAGAGGTTCACTGCCTGCAATTAAGTAGATGGGGAAATCTGGAGTTTACTTCAAATCCAATGTCCCAAGACAAAACATATCTTCATTCTCCTGGTACACCCTGTTAGGAAAGGTTCTATTAACCAGGATCAAGATCTACTAAAGAAGCAAGTGAGAAAATTCAGGTAGGCAAGGATTAGATCACATTGTAAAACCCTCCATTCAGTAAATATGCACTGCTTGTGTTTCAACACCTCATTGTCTCATGGCACAGCATGACACACCTTTCTGGGCAAGAAAGAGGCCACACAACTCTCAAATGTCACAGCCAGTGAAGCACCCTTCACTCTTTCTCCAAGTAAATGGAAAAAAGACATTGTGATAACATTTCTGCTTTTATATTTACTTGAGAAAGTAAGCTTTAGCAAAGTAATGAATATGTTGGCATTAACAAGGAATGATTAGTAAAATTTTTCAGAAATTATTTTCTTAAGGGCATTTTTTGCTTAATTTTCTGGTCTCTTTTAGTTAAAAGGACTCATTTAACACTATCAAACTTATGCAGTAAGCGCCATTTAAAAAATACCCTTTAAGAGAATTCTGTGTCAGTCTTCACCTTGTGCTTCCATCAAGGTAAGTTTTAATACCATGTTCCTCTCATGTCAAAATGAGGCTTTCAAAGTCTCTTGAGTAAAAATGAAGGATAATTCAGAGGTAGAGGCAGATCCAGCCACTACTCCTGAAGTGTCTCCACGTGTGGTAGGGAGTCCATTTCCTTTAGGCCAGCACCTTATCCAGTGCTAATCAGTATAGCTCTGCTGATTCCATTTCACTGGCATAATAGAGAGAGAAGGAAGAAAGGCACCCAGCAAGACATTTGCAATATGCAAACCCACAATTTACAGAGACTGGTGCTGCTGTCATAATCATACGGTTACTGAAGAAAGACCATGCCCTGCAGGAGCATGCAGAACATGCTAAGCACAATACACATGTTCAGTCCCTCATGTATACACCATTCAGCATGTTCTTGTCAGGTTCACGACTGAGTTTTCCCAGCTGGCTGCAGAAGACTCTTTTAACCAAGTACTTAAAAGGCCATGCCTGGAGTATTTACTTCAAGCTCAATTTTCTAGTCAAGATTGATATAAATCACAAAATGTATTCCTTGCTTAGAAAATCATAGCAACTGTAGTAGGACTGCCATATTTTGAGATTGTATTTCTGACTAAAGAACCCCAAGGGAGTATGTCAAGGTCTTGGATAGGGTAGTTCCACATGTACTATCCAGATGCTGATCAGCTTCGAGAGGCAGTAATAATCTGTTTGAAGTCTTGTGGGAGTGTATAAAAAAGAAGTTTTACATGCTTTTTTAGAGTAACATGGACAAAGTTGAATAACATGAGAACAGTAAGGAGTCAAAGTATCTGCAGTTTCCTCTGAAGAGGACTGAAGTGCTTTGATATGCTAGAAAACTCATGCTACAGACTCTCAAAACTCACTCGAGCATCATTTTTTTGTTGTTGTTTTGTTTTCATTTTGTAAAAAGATAATCTTTCTTTGGCTTCTTCCCAGACATCAGTGTCTTTCTGAGTTCTTGCCAATGAGAATGATTTGATCTTTGTGAGGTACTCAAAGCCAAGCAATCATTTTCCATTAAGCATCCAGAAGGGAAAAGAAATACAACAGAAATTGTACAATATTAATTAACCTTGAGTACTCCCCCAGAAATTTCTACCTGTAGCTTTAAAAAGTTGCAGCTTGACCTATGATATTTATGTTGCTTCAGGGTTGAAGTTGCCATGTTACCAATGCAATACAGGAAGGGAAATTCTGAGAGGCACTAACTTTAGGTGATATATAATTCTACACTTTTATTTCACTTCGGTAATATACTGCTTATTCAGATGAGGATTCTGAGCCACAGCTAGCACTCCAAGGACCACTGCAAGAGCACATGTATAAGGCAGACTGCAGAGCAGCACAGAGATACTTCAGCTGTCATGAAAAAACTAAATGTGGGTGGAGGCCTATGGAAATAATTTTTTTAAAAAAATCTAATAACTATTAAGTTTATTCTGAGCCCTGTGTGATGATGCCAGAAAATAATGTCTTTATTAAAATAATTTTAACCAGCCACTCACTCCTATTTATGGCTGCCCAGCTTCATTCATCTGAGGGACTGCACTGAAATTTCTTTTACATAATACTTATTTAGCAACCAAATGTTAAGTGAGCACCTGCTGTCTCCATGGCTTCCAATACACAGTTCTGATATTTCTGACTTAGCAAGTCATCTTACCCTCTAATCTTTTCTCCAATACGGTTTTTACTCTGGATTTGGGAATGGCGTATCTTCTGCAACTTTTATAAGACCCACAGTTACAACATGTCCAGCACGTGCACGTTACACAAAACTTTCATCCCATCAGTTTTCACAGGGCTGTTAATACCATTTTTATTAGGTCAGAGTCATGATCCATGTTGCTGGGCGATGGCATAAATGAAGAAAAAGGAAGCAAATAGACTTGTCTCAGGACTTGTTCACCTGAATTTCTGCTTTGCTGCTGTCTGTGCAGGAGGCTAGAAGAACATTTAGAGAGTTGTCTGCACAGAGCTTCCAGCATGGTCTTCTTTCAAGGCTGTGGTGACTTCAGCTAACTTGTTGTCACACAAACACTCTCTGGATTGTGGCAATGCTCCAGTTCTGCAGATGTGACAGGAGTCACACAGATGCACAACCTCTCTTTTCTACCCATGCTGCGGTAGGATATGTCAGCTAGTCTTCAAAGTTCACACACCCATCACTATACCCCTCCCCACCATTGGACTCAATGTTAAAGGTCTTTTCCAAACTAAATGATTCTATGAGTCTATAATATACACAAGTGAGTGAAGCAAACCTCAACATAATGGAAGATGTGCTTTGAATAATCTTTTAGACAATTCCTAGAATTTTGATTAATGGAGTGACAGACATCTGAAAAGTCAAACTCCAAACAGAAGATTAATTGCCACATATTACAAGCAAGTTTTAAAAAATCATTTTGCTACTGATATATATTTATCTTTTCTTTTTTTTTATTGTTGAGGTAATCAATTAATTGAAGTGATGTTGCTTTTATTTTCTTAAGGCAAGGAATCTTTGTTTTGCAGCTTCGCTTATTCTCCACTAATTTGTTAGCCTCCACCCAAAGTGAAGGTTAGATAGACATTTCTGAGAATAAACTTAAAAATTAAGCCTACAATTAATATTTAAAAGTAAGAAGATGATATTAGCAGATGTTGTCAGCTGCCAGTCTGATTGAATTTAATTCAAACCCAGTGTTTATGATGAAGGGAAATCGTAGCTATGCAATGGAAATCTACCAAGAGACTCTGGACAGGTTGATTTCTTAAATAACAGTAATCTAACCCACTTACAACTTCCTCATGTGATCATAATATCTGAGGAGATAGAGAAGAAGGCAAGTTGTTGAGTGCAAATAAAAAAAAGGGAAATGTTGATTTTTAAAAAGAATACTACTTGTTCAAGAATTGCAGTGCCTAGAAATTTAAAGGTTAAAAGGTTTCAAGGAAATCAGAAATTTGAGGTCAGACTAATGTACAATGAAGCATTCCTGCTGGCCACACCATTTCTGATACAAGTGAGGATGCTGTTGGGCCTTCTTGGCCACCTGGGCACACTGCTGGCTTATATTCAGCCAGCTGTCAACCAACGCCCCCAGCTCCTTTTCCACCAGGCAGCTTTCCAGCCACTCTTCCCAAATCTGTAGCGTTGCATGGGGTTGTTGTGACCCCACAGAGGACCTGGCACTTAGATATCCCATTGTACTTGGCACTAGTGAGACCACACTTCAAATACTCTGTTCAGTTTTAGGAAAAATTTCTTCACCAAAAGGGTTGTCAGGAATTGGAACAGGCTGCCCAGGGAAGTGGTTGAGTCATTGTCCTTAAAGATACTTAGAAGATGTGTAGATGTTGCACTTAGGGACATGGTTTAGTGGGGAACTTGGTAGTGTTAGGCTAATGGTTGGGCTCAATGATCTTAAGGATCCTTTCCAACCTAAATGATTCCATGATTTGGAATTAGCTGCTGTTTTTCAGTGATTCAGTGTGAGCACTGAACACTGAATAACCAGTGCTGAATCATAGTGATGCAAAGAATTAATGAAATACCTCATGTTTTTGGGTCAAATTAAGCCTAAAAAAAAAATACTCTGTGCATGTCTGAAGTGCCTTATATCACAAAATGTCAAGCCACTTGGTATGAAGTGATTTCTGCCAGCCAGAAATAGGTTCCTTGTCATATGAGCCTTAATTCTGCTTTTTTAACCAGAGACTTTACACTATTTGTACTGTAATCTTTCAGTTTTTTAGTAGGAGTCCAAATGTGGAATTGGTTATTTCCTGATCAGCTCATCTTTAAATCTGTAAATCTCCAGGTGACAGACACATGTTAGCCATTTCCTGCTATGGCATATTTTTTATTATTTCACAAAATTATTTTGATCTTTATCTTAAACAGTATGATCTGGAAATCAGATTAATACTGCATAGAAATATGAGCTGACAACACCCCAGTATTTCCTGTATTTCAGAAATAAAACTGAGCTTCAAAACCCTTACAGAAGTCAAGCCAAAAATCAGTTCTGGAGTATGTATTTACAAGGCTTGTTCATTTTTATGGGATTTTCCCATCCCTGAATACAACCAGATACATATTACAAGAAGAAAGTTACTGTGAGAGGACACCTAGTGGTATTTTGCAGAAAATCAGAAGCATACCCTAGATTTTCTGAAGGCCCTCAATTCTTCACTTATGTGAGATCATGCTATTCATTATTTCTTGCTGATGGCCACATGATCATATGGAGTAGCGGATATTCATATTCATTAAGAATGCTAGGCAAAGTGTCAGATATCTTGTCAACTAATCTAAAGAAAGCACAAACCGAGTTTAATCGTACAATTACTACAGAATATTGTATCTTTCTGTCCATATCTACGAACAGCATTGTTCCATAACAAAAGGGCTTAGTGTGAGAGGCCACTACACAGTGGCAAGCAAGACCAAGCCCAGCTATGAGGAAGCCACAGAGCAAAGGCAAGACAGTTTAACCAGTAGTGGGCTGCTGTGTGTGCTTCACAGCAACAGTAATGAGGCTGAAGGCAATTGTGCAGCAGTGCCATATTTAGACAAGGAGATCTTTGTCTGTAATAGAGCCATCACCCACTTCAGTGAAGTGGTGCCTAGATAAGCTAGATATATGAACAACCCAGAGAATCAAATAAAGGAAGCCAACAGCAAGATGCAACAGCACAAACAAGTAGATTATAGTCTGATAAGCATACTGGCATCAAATCCATGAGGCCTAGCAGGCCATACAAGATGGTTTGAAAGCCCCTTCTTAATTATTTGTAATATTTGTAATGCCATTGTAGAACAAGGGACACACAAGAGTAAATACTAGCACAAAAGACAGTTAAAGTCAATTGCAAAAAAGATAAGATATAGCAGATGTCTTGCTTGAAACTTGCCAAGAAAGACAAGTCTGGTAGAACTACCAGGGAGTGAGTCAGTAGGAACATCATTCAAGGTCTAACTGCTCTTGCACATTTGAAGGACTTCTGCTAGCAATGCTACAAATTATTAATAAAAGAAAAAAACCACAAACAGGTCCACATCAGAAATATGGAGGTCTTCATATACAAAAGAGAAAGTATTTAAACAGTCATTAATCTTATTTCCTGGTTCTCATTTCTATGTCTCATTTGGTACTTTTAATTCCTTATGTCGTGCAGATGTTTTGTCTTTGTGCAGTTTAACAGTGCAGGCTCTTGCTTCAAATATTTTATGTTCCTTACTGGCATTTCTTCCTGATGCAATCCTTGCCATAAACTATCTTGGCATGGGTAGAGAGTTTCAGCATTTCAGCAAAAGGATTCAAAGTGTGACAAACTCTCAGTAAACTATTATAAGCAGGGTTAAACCCTGGTTATCTGCTAAGTATTATTAATCACCAGGCTCCATAACACCTATAGAGTTCCAGAACAAATAACTATTGCTTGATCTACAGTACAGAGTCTCAACTATCTCTGACCACTAGCCTCATTGGAGAAGCATGGGTTGTATGACCTTGGATAGATCTGCAAAAAGAATTTTTTTTTTTTTGTTAAGCTGTAGAAGAGCATCCCATGCAAGATAAGAGAAAATAAAGACTGAAGTGACATTGACACAGGGATAGTGACTCAAGAGAAAATAGCAACATGGAAAAGTGTCAGACCTCAAGATAAAACAGAAAAGTCATAAGGCAACTCAGTAAAAGTAAGGATTATTCTGTATAAATAGCACTGGACAGCAGTTTCCTATCATACTGTCAGCTGCCCAGCCAGCAGAATCAAGAGCTGCCTGCGTGGGAGTAGTAGGCATACTAGTGCTTAGCTGAGTATCACATTAGTTCTAGCTATCTACTATGAGCATTAGCCAGTAAGTGACTGATGTGCACCTAGAAGCTTAATCCTGCTTCCAGGGACTGTGAACATATGAAAAGATGCTGAAATAAAAGGAATTATTCAGCAAAGGTTACAGCAGGATTGTGTTACAGAGAAAAAATGTTTGTTGTTTCCTGTGGTCAGAAATGGTGATCAACTTGGTTAATAAAGGATTGAAAAATAGAATGTTTTGTTTTGAATAGCCTCCCGTTTTGTGTCTTTAATTCTCACGTAGCCTTCTCAAGAAGATTTATGTTGCTCCTTTGGCTCTGTGGATGTCTATTCCCAGCATTTGCCCAACTGAACTCTTTAGTAAGATAAAATAGAGAAAGGAATATGTTAAAGTAGACCACCATCCTTTTCTATTGACAAGAAATTACCTAAATCAGTGAAAAGGAGTGTGAGTGTGGGTGTTTTAAGGGACACCCCGAAGCAGCACTGCTCATCATTTACTTTTCTTTAATGGGGCAATGGCAACTGCCACCTTAAATCACATTATGTGCATCCCAACAGTCAAATCCTTGGGCTGCCTGAAGAACTTATCTAAATATAACCCTTTAGTAGCAAATGATTGAACCTAAGGAGTCAAATCTTCAGGAAGCTTAAATTGCTGTGATGAGCTTCCTTCATTCATTGTTTTCACTGCAGTAAAATATCCAGTCCTTGTGCAGATCACCATAAACACAGCTGAACCAAGACAGCCGCAATTTAACAAAAACAAGACTTAAATTTTCTAATTATGGAGGACTGCGGAAATAATTTGCCAGAAATACAATTGAGATCAAGGGGTTTTCAGTCTGCAATTTTTCAGAATCCAATAGGCCTCTCAGCTATTTTGACTGTTCTCTTTCAAAGAGCTTTGTTTTTCAACTGATAAAAATCAGAGTAAGATGATCAGAGCAAAAGGAAGAATCCATATCAAATCGACTGTGCAACTGAGACAAAGATCAGAAAGCTCAAGTACCAGTGATAATTTGGACAGTTGGACTAAGATGTTGCAGGGATGGCTGGATGGTTTTGTCTTTTTAATTCCCACTCCAACACAGTGAGAGAAAAAATATATGTGTAAACATATTCTAATCCTACACATTGCATCACAGACACAGCCTCCTGAGTTCAAAGAGATTAAAAGCTACAGTTATCAATATTTCTTTCTCACTTGCTACCCAGGATATTTTTTTTTTCTTAGTCTGGTAACAATGTTTTGTATCATATTGACAAATCATTATTTTGCCTTCAGAAAACATAATTCATAGCATACAATGATAGCTCTATTTCAAATCAGCTACTTCATTCTCTACTACTATGTTTAATTACTACAGAATGGTTGGGTATTATGAATAAATGAAAGATCTAGCTTTTGGTATTAAAAACCCATTTGTATTGAACTAAATAAACAATAAAATACACCTGCAGAAAGGA
>JAVSBS010019862.1:16017-31685 GCA_033124195.1 Coracias cyanogaster
TGATGAATCCTTCAAGACTACCAATTACTGCTGCTCTATGAACACAGGAGAAGATGAATAATTCCTGTGGGTTAGGCCAACTCCAGATGAGGGCTGGTTGAGTTGTGTCTGGGACAAGAGAATTTTAGACCTTATTTGCACTAAAAGCTAACATCCGTGCTGCAGCCATGCCTGGAGGGTAGAAGTGTCAAGAGCCAGGGCAGGGAGGAAGTGATGCTGACATAAGTGCTATATCCAGCCTTGACTCATGCATTACTCTGGCTCTACAGATGACAGCTTTACTCATGTAGTCCAGACATTAGTGACATGGAGAGAAAGGGTTGGGCTTTGGTAGTGCAAAATACAAAGTTTCAGTGGGTGTATTGGCCATGCTAATTTTTATAAATAAGTTAAAGGCTGGATTTTCCAAGCACAACACATCGATATTTGATCATCTTCATAAGAACAGCTTGATGCACATGTGCAGTCATAGGTTGCGGCGGTTACGGCGATTTTTCCATCGTTTCGATGAGACTTCTCCAGTGAGCTGTTCTGCAATTGAAAGGGGATTAAAGAAAAAAGGAGAAAAATTGTTCAGATAGATCATTGCCAAACAAAAAGGGAAGGACATCAAGCATCCACAATTCCTGATATAGGATATTTACAGTATAAGGCAATACGAGTTTTCTTTAAGCTTCATATTTTCAACCTTTTTTTTTAATGTTGCAAAAGCCCTGTGGTAAAGTCAAAGCAGACTAGTGCAGAATTAACAAATACGACTCTAGTCCGCCTGTGGGGCTTTGGATATACATATAAAGTAGAAATCCTGTCCGAAGTGATTTCTTCTGAGTTGCTCCGAAAGTCTTTTGACGACTTTTTGTGTTTAAAAACCTTTATTGTTGTGGTCAGAAGAAATGATATTTTTCTCATGATTTCCACTGAGGAAAGACTCTGTGGTTTTCTGCCATTTCTAACGTCTTGCAAAGTTCACAAGCAATTAGGACAGAGGCCCAGGAGATGGAGTCGTGCTTTGTGGCTTTACTTTGTTTCCCCTGAAATGTGTGTTAGATTTCAGTACTGCAGAAATTAATTTTGTATTGTTTTGTATTCCAAGCAAGCTTGGTCACATTGTTTTAAGCTGGTTGTATTACACCGTTGCATTCGGATTTTAAATGAACGCATAAATATTTGTGGGGAAGAGGAAAAAAATCTTTACTTGTAGAAATGACTTGTAACTAATTAATATAGAATCTATATGTATTACTTTTCATGTAAGCCTGTAGCTAATTGTTGTCTCACTGACTTCTCAAAGACACACATCTGTAATACCATCAGCTGAAGCTTTTGAGAAGTATTTAAGGGATGTGCCTAATTAAAAGTGTTGAACAATTAGCAAGCAGCACATATAGAGTAATTTACTCTAAAAGTGTAAAACGTACTATGATCCTTTTTTTATCGTGTGAGAGACTGAGGAACAGAGCACAGACATGGAACAGCATAGTAAAGACTGGAATTTTGACTCTTAACTCTTGATAGATATTTTCTATGTTGGCATTTGTCATCCTTTCCCCATTCGCCACCTCCTCCCTTTGCAGAATTGCTGGGGTAGGTAGCACAGACCCTCTGCTACCCTGTGATGCTAAAGGAAAGATCAAGACAAATGTATACATTTTAGGTTTTTTTCTAAGCGCTTGTTATTTAGCTGCATGATGTGGTGCTAGGAGAATGCTTGTCTGGATGGAGCCAAATTCTGAAAGAGGCAGATTCTGCTGTTGTGCTGCCACATCCGCTCTCTGTTATCTCACTATACAACACAATTTTGTTATTCAGTATACTCCTCCAGAGCATTGTTCTGTTTGCAGTGTTCTTATGTGACCTAAAATGAATAATGTGGGAGATGCCATAGTGTAAAATTAAGCACATTGTTAAAAAGTCAGTGGAAGAAAAAGTTAAGGTCAGATAATATTTTTCTCTTGACCCCCTTTAAAAAAACAAATGTCAAGGTTTGTTTTTTGTCTATTTAGAAATCACACTAAGCCAATATAATAGATACGCAATTCTGATCTCTTTATATTTACATCCCCTGTTATTATTTAGTTGTCGTATAGTTAGTTATATGGTAAGGTATACCTTGTATCATCTGCGTGTACTTAGAGATTTGAGTTGTGCAACCACCTAACAGTGTAATTTGAAATAGTGAATGATTGTTTTTGCTTTCCAAAAAATGTTTACTCTTCTTTATACATTGTTTGGCACCTTTCTTGTCTTAAACTGCTCTGTCAGAGGATGTGAGAGACATTCCCCTACCACTGAGAAAGACATAGACTAATATGATCTGAACACAAGATTAAAAGCTGCATCTTTTTGCAGTATTTGAATGTAAAAAAAGTGTAAATGGCAGCACCCCGTCAAACCGAAGTACCGAGGAACTCCCTGTCTCTGAGAAGGGTCAGGCACTATGGGAGGAATTTCTGAACAGAGCAATCCTTTAGTGGTTTATTCCACAAGCCGCAGATTTCAAGGAGGACTAACTTTGTAATAATATTGAGCTTGATATCATAAACCTTTTACTTTCTGAGTTAAGATCCTATTGCAAAATGGATTTTAAACTCTGGAGCTTTTTCCGTATTTTTTTCTTCATGCTTACTATAAAAAGAAAATGTGAGCATTACCGGAAGATTCTCCCTATGCCTCTCATTCACAATAATATCAGAATTTTCAAACTGTACCAGGCTTCTTTCTAGTCAAATTTTTATGTGCTTTTGACAATTGAAAAATGAAATAGTAAGAATTAAGTAAAAATTATAAATCCCCTACTTACTAGCTATGCATGTGCTTACCTTGGAAAAGCCCCAAAGTTATCAGCATGGCAATTAATTTTTTTTCTCCCTTTATGCCAGTATGAATAGTATTTAAAGAATGTATAAATTTCCACTGTGCATCTTAACCTATTTAAACCTGTGTCGTAAGCTCCGGGTGGCAGGAGGAGGGTATGACGTACCTGACCCCTGCTCACCAGGCCTGTAGGTTGCTCCATTAACATGCTAATCGAGTACTTCTGGTTTGCTGCAAGCCCAAAGGGGATGTACCATCAACCACCTAAACACACTGCCTGTGTTCATGGGTTACCCATCTCTGAGTGTGGAACACCAATTACAGCTTTGAAATTACTAAGTTGTTCAGCAAATTTGTTTCAATGCTGGTAGTGCTGTGGAATTAAGTTGCTTTAGGAGCTGGTGGCATCTTAGAGGTTTATTGAGGGGGTAACTTTGCTCTTAACTGTAGGTGGTGGATGGACGAAAGACTTCTTCTCATCACATCCAGTCCCAGTTTTTGATTCTGTGGTGGAATATGATTCCCTCTGGGGGAGTAATAAAAATTTCCTGGAAAGACCCTTTTTCTTAATAGAATTTGATTTATTTAATAAGTGCCTGTGTCGATGTAAGTCTATATATGGATAATCTATTTGAATATACAGACAGACTGTGATTTCCAAAGTGTGAGAAAATTCACTTCTCACTTTTCATTATATCATCAAGAAATAAAGGAATTTGAACTCTGAAAACTCTTCATACTCATGATATGATTTTTCCATTGCTTGAATGTATAAGTGACAAAATGGGGTTTTAGGCTCACAGTATGTAGGGGAGGAAATTACCCAAAAAGCTAGAATAAACTCATTTAAGTAAAAGATAAGACAACTAGACAGCTCTCTTTATATGTGAAGACGGTAGATGGCTAAAAGTTTGAGACAGACTCGATAAATAAGTTTTCACTGTTATTTTTCTTTTTTTAATGGTATTGTAATTATTGTAGGTGTAGGACACATTGCCTGCTGCTACAGAGCCAGCAGATGGAGCAAAAGAGCATAGAAATAATTGGATAAAAATACACTGAATGCACTCATTCCAAGCTGCAGGAGGGAAAGTGTCTCCCTCCCTCTCCTCAAAAATATTTTTGCCCGATATTTGACCAGTGCCATCGTTTCCCATCTGTCCAGCTCTCATTCTGGCCAGTAGCGGTGGGCATCACTTCTTCTAACTTTTCACGTTATGGACTGTTTCACCCCAAGAGAACCCAGGCTGACTTCACTTTTTCATGTAGAATGACTTAACTTTTTGCCAGTCTACTTCTGTATGGAAAAGCATCCATGGGAAAGCCCTCATTCAGTTTTCCTTCCACGAGAGATTGGCTTTTGGATAATTGGAAGTTCAAATATTATCCCACCGATGTCTCAGGTGATGAATTCAGCTTGGTATCTTTATTTATTCTGTCTTTTTGTATTACACCACAAGAAGACTTGCGACTGTGAGGCCAGCATGAGCTTCTGAACTGATCTCCAAATCATTCCTACTTACGTATGCCCTGGGATAACCAGTGCACCACATGCGTGTGGCATCCCCATTCCCAGCCACCTGTGCTTGGGGAGCCTCTCAGCCCACCCTGCAATAGGATTTCATCATTACATCTCTTTGAAAATATGACGTTGCAGATGAGTTTTGGTGGGCCCATGGTTCAATGTTTCACCCACTGAAGTTTGAAATTAGGTTGGTGACTTGGTCATGCTAGAAGAAGATCAGGATAGATGGGTGCTGCTAAGGATAGCAGGATGCTTCTAACAGGATTAGCAACAAAATTAAGACTTGTTTTAGTAGGAAAAATGAATTTTTGTTCTAAGGAGGTAAAATTGTAAATCTGTTCTACTAGGTCAATGGTAACTGTTTGCATTTCTCTGACAGCTTTTCAGCTCTACAACCCCTCATTGTGTAAAGAATCATAGAATCATAGAATGTATTGGGTTAGAAGAGACCTCTAAAGGTCATCTAGTCCAACCCCCCTACAATATGCAGGGACAAGAAAGGACTGTTTAACTGAAATACTGATACCATTTCCAGTGGAATAAAATGGTTTGATCAGAAAAAAATTATATGTGTGCATATGGGAACGGAAGATCTCTGTCCTTGTACATAAGAATAAAGAAAAGGAGGCTTGTTGGGATTTTTAGTATAATTTTAGCCTATTTGTTCAAATTTATTTTAATATACTGTGTGCTTAAACTGCTTCAGAGATGACATCACTGGGTGGTATTTTATTACTACTAACCTGGGAGCAGTTCTGTGTGGATGCACGTATGTGGCACTATAATTTACTGAAGGTAAGTGGCTGAGCACGGGTACATGAAGGACTTTCCATCAGTAAACCATGACAAACACTCTACTTTCTTCTGTGGCTGTGCATTTAGTTCTTGCTCTCTTGTTACACAACACAGAAATTACTGAAACAATTGTTGAAGTGGGAGTGCTGTCTTGTAGTCGAAGTATGGACTTATTTATTTTGTGACACTGATCAGTTATATATGTGTATGCAACCTTACCAGAAGTTTCACAGTGTTGATGAGCTAGTAGGAGACCTCTTACTCAAACCCATCTTCAATATCACAGAGGATGGTTTGTGTTGCCACTGGTACTTTATAGTACCAACAGCAAGTTCTAGCGGGCTGAGCTACAGTTTAGTAGAGAGAAAAGAGGAGACTGGGAAACTTGTCGCAGTCTCGCTTTTCAGGCTTTCTCCCCTACATTCTCCATATCTCCTAATTGATCTTTGCATTTTGGGGGCTTTTTTAACATTAAATGCTCTCCCTGATTCTGCGCACCATTTGGTACCTAGGCAGCAGCCTTCCTACCTGCCTAAAAAGAGAAAACAGTTACTCAGGTTACAAGTGGGTTTTGTGGAAAATATTTTTCGCTGTCTTAGCAAAGTGCTGTGGCAGTCTGCTACAAAAGCAGCTTTGTCACTGCAGTGCAAAAGACTGCTGTGTAAGAGGATACATCCCACCTTCCAAGTTAATATTCTTGATTTATCCTCATTAGTAAAATGAGATGGCTATTCCCTTGCAATGTATAGTAGCGGTCACATACCCTTGACTTACAGGAGGGTCTACCACAATGCTTTAGTTTCTTTTGACCTTTCTGATATCGCTATATGGTATTTGCATGGAATTTCGTATGACATTGGGAGCCACAGAAGTAACTATAACCACCTGCTTTTGCAGGTAAAGTAGATTGGTTTAGTTACTTTCTCAATGAGATAAGAAACAGTGTTGGGGATAGTAGCCAGTGCTTTAAATGTTCCATTTTGTGTTGTCTTTTGCAATAGACCTTGTATTGGTATCTGCACTAAAACTCTTGTGAAGAAATGATGACTGAAGAACATGTTAACTTCTGACTGTGTCAAACTGAGTTAAAAATGTATGTGGCATCCTCTACTACATTGTCTCTTTTGGAAAATGTTTGGGCAGAGGGCTGGAAGCAGTGGACTGGAGCTGGTTGATGGGAGTTATGGCCCCCTGTACTGATAGAGGTAGGGTTGCCACCATGCCTGGCTGTGGTCAGCAGCGTGGCAGGAGGTGGATGTGCCCTCACTGTCCATGTGGACATGGATGCAAACCTGTCCTGTCTTGTTGCTGGTCCTGAGGATAATAATAAAAAAAAAAAGTGTGGAGGTTTTCAGCTCAGAAACATTAAAAGAGAAATTTGGTGATGTCAGCTGGGCCAGGGTCTTTCAAGGACTTGAATTTGGAGGTGTAGAATATCTGAAGGTCATAATTATAAACACTATTTTAGTCTTGTGTTATCAACCAAAGTGGAGGTGTTCTGGCCTGGCAGAGATGAAAAGCAACATCTAGAAGGGTATTGGGAATGAGGAGCCTCCAAGGAATGTAAAAACAGACTGAGCAGGGAAATCAAGAGCAAGAAAATTAAAAAATAGCATCTTAGAGGTCTAGTGATTAAAAGAGGGTAACCAAAAGTCAAGCTGACTTCATATTGCAAAAAGAAAACTTAAATCATAGCTAAAGGCTAAGAAAAGAAAATCAGGAAAGTAGAAGTGGGACTGCCTTAATTCTGGATGAAGTTGAGGTTAAATGGCACCGGTAATGCCCAAGTTACCTCTTTCCCAAAAAGATAATGATGGAGAAGCTGGCTAATGACAATGAGGATAAAGAAACAGCAATCACTGATGGGAAAATAGTTTGCGTACAACCAAAGTTTTAATATGTGAAGTAAAGCTTATTAAAAAGGCTACCAACCTGTTGGTTGCACCTCCCTTAAATCCTTTGGAAACTGTTTCGAGGAAATAAACAGTTTCTGATCTAGTAGATAGAAATGGCATAAAGTATAGTCTGATTTTACTTAAAATAAGTAACTGATACTTCTACTCAGTCTGGGCTTCACTGAAGTGCTTAATAAGCATCATTTCAGGAAATTGTTAGTGAAACTGTAGACGATGTGAATTACTTCAGGAATGGAGAGTGTAACAGAGGACCTCACGTAAAGGAAAGTGAGGCAGGAAGAGGATTGTTAGTGATGTGTGAATTGCTCTTGGTATGCGTTTTATTTAATGTTTTCGTTAGTGATCTTGCAGGAACGTTATTTGACTCAAATATGCTGAGAATGTGCATTAGGACAGAATTATCAATGTATAATAAATGATCAGAATATCTAGGAAGAAGATGGTGAGGATGGGTAAAATACAAATAATATCAAATTTCATACCAAGAAGTGCAAGGTTATGCACTGAGAGTCTACTAATATATATATTGTTAATTATGATCTTCCCAGTTCATGTTCTTCCACAGTTCAAAATGACAAAGGTAGAGAAAATACTGGTTGTGGTAGATGACTGCAGGTTAACTGCAGGCCCCTAATGAAATACAGCCATGAGAGAGGTCAAGTATGATGCGCTGTATAAGAAACATCCACTAAAGAGAGGGAAATCATAATGTCATTGAATAAGGCTTTTGTCTCATCTCAGATCCTGTGTTACCCTTGTCATCACATTCACAAATGAGGAATTCATACCGGGACAGGGGAGGGAGGATCTGTTAACATGATGGAGGAAACCATGGACATGAGTGTCCTGAGAAGGTCAGGCGGAGTGGCTGGCAGCATAGCAAAATGTGGCCTGAACTCATATATATGTTTGCTGTCTGCAAGAATATCAGAAAATTAAAGAAGTAGAGAGTGTGAGAAGTTACTTGAGCTGAATGTCAGCATTAGCATAAGAAATAAATTGATGTAAGGTGACAATTACTGCTTTTAGGCTTGAGGCTGGGAGGCTTCTGACCATGAGTGATGGCTCTGACAGGCGCAGTGGATCTGGACACCGAGCTGGCTTTAAAGTGAAGTGTGATCTGTTTTTTAAAAGGGCTTACGTGAACTAAGTGCGAATAGTAGTTGAAGACTGGAGTCAGTGACTCTTTCAGGCTTGTATGCCTCTCCTCCCAACAGTATCTGAATTACATGGTAACTTAGACTGAGTTAATATAAACCTTTATGCATTTATTTATCCCATTTCTGGAATTTGCTGAACAGAGTGGAACAAGCAGAGAATAAAACCCAAGCAACGTTTCAGAGTTCAGCTGCCCATTACTAACGCTGGGTATGGTAATGTGACATTATAAGGCAGTCATACATTTTGCAAAGGAATTGTGCTTTCATGCTTCTTTGAGCAAAGTTTCAGGTTGTCTTTGCCTTTAGGATATGGGTTATTTTTTTATTAGTAGTAGTATTTTTAAGCCCTAAACAAAATGGTAGGAAGCACCACTCTGTGTTAGGATACGTCTGTGCAGCTGTGCAAAAAGAGATAATGGTGTATTCAGCTTTTGGCGAAGATTCAGGACTTTTCATCTGTCATCAGAGGTTGAAGCAGTAATGCAAAGCGATACTGGAAAAGTATTATTCTGCCACAGTGACAGCACCATTAAAATCAATAGCATAGGGCTTGGGTTTTTTTTTTATAATCCCTATTACAGTAAAAGAATTAACATGCCCGTTAGTTGTACGAGAGCAGGAAATTATCTGGTTGTGTGCTTGTTTGCGGCGTGTTTGGTTTTGGAAGGCTTTGCCTTTCTTAAGCAACAATATATCCTGCCTAGGGCTCTGAGGTCTTAAAAACATCAATATTAAGTTAAAAATCCATCCACTTTTGGGGAAGGGTGGATGTTATAATATTGTAAATCCCTTACATATACTGTTTATAAAGATTAAATTGACCACTGTGATGTACAGTGTATATATAGTCGTGGGTGAACCTAAAGCTAAAATCCGTGGGCAAATGCAAATCTGTATCCACAAGCAAAGTGATTGCTAGATAGAGCTGTTACAGGGTTGCTAGCTCACTCTTCTCCAGTTGTAAGGTATCCCAGTTCTGGGCTTTTTTAACAAGCCCACAACTTGTTAAAAAAGCTTTTTTTTTTTTCACAGCTCTGTTATTGAAATGGGGAAACTTGTTTCAAGCTGAAAATCTGATTTTTAACATTTTTTTTCTCCCTATTCCTAAAAGAAACCCTTTTTTTTTAGCTCTTACCTGAGCTAGATGTACATTTTATTTTCATTGGCCTATGATCTGTTCTACCTGCTGTGAAGCTATTTATGGAAATAATTTATAGTTATTTCTTATCACAGTTTATCAAAGAAAGTAGTTTTATTTAAACCAGACTTAGTAAAATCAGTGTTAGATACCTAATTATTTTCAAAGACTGAGTTTAATTAGCTTTCTTGAGATTATGGAGGAAGTCTATGGCATGAAGGAGAACTGCCAACTTCTTATCTTTTCCACAAGGTTATAAAAATATTTTGTTACAGTTCTTCAAACACAAGTCTGTATTGAACTAAAACAATACTATGTTTATTACCAGAGTAATTCAGGCTGTTGAACTGTGGTTTCCAAAGGTGAAAGGCTGATACATTAACCCACTGATCTGGAAGCATATGACAGTTTGTGAAAAATGTTCTATATCACTCTCCTCTAAACAGTGTGGCAGAGAGCATGAGTGGAAACAAATGCTAATGTTAGCTGAGCCTTTTTAGCAGAAAGTGTGTTTTTTTTATGTCAGGAGGCACACAAAGAATCAGTTGTGGCTCTTTGGTGGTTGTGTGAGATTTTTCTGAAGAAATCCTGGAGGTCTAAACCATCAGTTATCCAAACCTGTCTTAGTTAGTCTGGCTTTTATTTCAGAAAAAATTTCTCGGTTTAAAGCAACAGACGTCTGAAGAATGGTTCATTGATCACAAAGTTTTTGAATGGCCATTCTGTTTGCTTTCCAGCATTTCCCCAAACCCATTTATTTATTTTTTTTTTAAATAAATGCTCTGTATAAAATGAACTTTCTCTTCCTAGGGTGTGGTGCCTTCGTGCCCTGGCACGGAAAGCTGCTCAGTATAACTGAGTCGTCGTATTAGATGTGCTTGTGGATGTTGGCATTGCTTTCACTAGCCATAACCATTGTAGCCCCAGCTATATTTTGACCATCCTTTTATCTCGCATACAGTGCCTCAGGGCAAGTGCATCCATCCTTCGGTGAGTTCTTATGGAAGATGGATGTAACATCGGAGCTTAATATACGAACTTCTAAAACAGTGTCCAATCCTCTTTTCATATGTAAATGTTGTAAGTAACTTCAGAGAGATGGTTAGTCATTCATCAAAGTGTATTTTTTAATAATTCCTGATTTTATATTATTTTCCATATTTTCTCTGTGATGCTTTCCTGTTTATGAGTTTTAGATTATAAGACTACTTTAGATTATAACTTTTCTGGCAGTAGATATATGAACTATTTAGTATGTCATTATGTAAACACATTGCTGTTTAGAAGTCACCTCTGTGATAACTGTGGAAAGATGAGGGAAGGGAGTAGAAAATTACCTCTGGTAGAAAGAGAGCTGTCCTCTTCTTTCAGATCCAGTAATGGCTGTAAAACCTCAGCATTTCTTCTTCCTTCTCAGAAAAAGAAGTTCTTCCACCCTTTTATTTTGGGGGATTATGCTTCAAAACAGTTTGTTTGTTTTTAGCTGGTGGTACTGAGATGGATACTGAGCACTGTATTCCTCTTCCTGTCTTTGTTAATATCTGATGACCAGTGCTCATCTGAGAGCTGCTGGACCTCTTGGTGGACAAACTCAAGATTCTTGTGAAATCGTAGTCTTTTACATATTGCATAGTCTCTTCTCTACTTGTGTCTTCATGGACATGTTTCGAAGGTAGCTCAAATTTGCTTTAGTAATGACCACACTTGATTAGTAAAATGCATTTTTTTTTTCTTGGAACAATGCTGCTAAATGTATAGATTAATTTCCTGTATAGACATACTAAAATTTGACATGTCTGATTTAGGAGGAAAAGGAAGTGATTTGTGTATCTCTTCAAGCTCTGAAACGGCAGCAAACAGCAAAGGAAGAGCTCTGTTTATGTTGGTACTCAGAAAAGGATCTTCTGGGTTATAAAATTTCATAATACCTAAAAAAGAGCTGATGCTTGCTTTGTTCTATAAGGGCTGTGTTTATCATGAAAGGTGTGACTTGTTTTGGACTGGGACTTTTAAAAGCTTATGGGTATATCACTCACATTTCTGGAATCTCAAAAGAGAAAGCAATTTAGATCTTAATCTTGGCTCAGCTCTTTACCTAGAGAATACCCAGAAAGGCAGGTTTGCACAGGAGAAGAACATTTTCCTTGCTTTGACTCTTTCTCTGACATCATCTACAAGGCCAGAGACAGGATTTCTGGAGTTGCTAGAAATGAGATACTGTCCTTTTTTCCCAATTCTTCTCATTCTGCCCTTCTGTATTCCCTCTCAGTGCCCTCTCACAAGAAGAAATGAAATAATTTTTTAGCTTCAGAAATGGGCAATAAGTGCTTTTGAAGGATGTTATATCCTTTATTGGCTGCCCTGGGAAATAACAGCTGGTACCCAATTTCTTCAAGATAAGCTCAAGATTGGATGGTATTATAAGGCATGGCTTTTTTTAGGAAGCCCAGGACTTGGAGGTAATTATTGATCTTCTGAATTCCTGCTTCCATATAGCTGTAGCTGTCTGCTCCACTTGTAGGGAAGAGTTTGTAGCTCCTGAAGGACAATTCCTCCAACTGCAGGTATCTGACATTTATCTGTCAACAACACAGTACCAAATAGAGTTGGCGGCATTGATCATGAGAGATCCTGCAGTGACTGGAAAAAGAATAAATCTGAATTTGGTTGGTATAAGCGCATATTTACTAAGGGACGGAAAGTTTTGAGCTGGTTAGTTATTAGCATTGCTAGAAGCATTGAGCCCAGGTCTTGGAAAGGACCCTATTTAAAATGTAACTACTTCATTGGTGCCCTTTTAGAATAGAACAGACTAGAATTTAGAATTGAATAATTAAACAGTGTATGCAGATGAAAGTTTTAGGAGTAATAAAAACCTCTGGTTTCATGGTGTGAGGAAGGCTGACAATACGAGTCAGAAATAAATTTTTTTTTTTTTTCCTTACTTGCAGAAAATTTGCTTTTCAAACATCAGATGCTTGGACAACTTCCAGAGTCAGGATGTGGACTGGATTGACCAATTTTCAGCTGATAGATCTTCTGATTCCATTTTTACTGAGTCTTCAAAATTTTAATGACTTGCTATCTGCAGGCTTCACAGTATTTCACAGGGACTGGAATGCAGCCTAACTTATGCCGAGTCTGAAAAAAATATTCTTAAAGCATTTCAATTTAAAAAATGATAATTCATCTGAATATGAGCTGGGAAAGTAGACCACAGCATATTGCAGATGAGAGCTCATAGCTGTGCTGCTAAGGATCGATCCCCTTTAGCCAAGAAGAAGAAATAGGAAATCTGTCCTTAAGGGTTCAACGCAAGTAGTAGAGATAATGATATAAGAAATGGGAGACTGGGGGATTTGATTTGGGATACTTAATGTATAGTTTTCACTCATACAGATGTGATTAATCCAGTCACTTTGATGCAATGTATAAGTATTTGTGTGTCTAAGGGTGTATAAATCTCTAGCGCAGAGATTTAGAGGTAAAATGGAAATGAGTTGAGACTGCTAAGGCAATTTAATTTTTTTTCCAAACACCCATCACTAAAAATAACTAATTTGCCTCTACTGAAGAAGCCCAACATTTGGATGTGCTTGTTGTTTTGTTGGGGTTTTTTTTCTTGATTGTATGAATAGCAGATATTAAATAGAAATTGCATGTTTTTCATAACTGTGCTGGGTTACACGGGTAGTGCTGCTCTGTGTCTTTGCCCTTTAATGTGAAGTTGTTGTTTCTTCATCTTTTATAATTGCCAGTCATTTTTGTGTTTTCGGAGGGGGAGTTAATAGATGGAAGACTGAAAGTAGAAGTGGCTGACTTTGACTTAAAGAAAAGTGAACCCTTTTTCTTTTTAGAAAAGTAGCGTTTTCTAATAGAAGTAGAAAAAAAATGTTAAAAAACAAATATGGGTTTCCTATACAGACTTTCCTTAAAATAAAATAAATAACCAAATGTGCTATAGATGACATTTTCAGTGCTTAAATTATTTCTAGAAATTTTGTATTTGTCAGACATCTAAATAACGTTGTCTTGGTATGTTAAATAATTATTTTAACTTCAGATGTCTGTGTAGAAAACTACCTAGTTATAAGTCTTCTCCCAACTTTGATATAAGTGATTAAAAAAAAAAAAAAGTTTTCTTTGAAGGGTTAGTTCATTTTCTAAATATGAGAATGTAGCTACTTACTTACCTTGATTTGATACTTACATATATTAGGAAATTGCAGTTAAAACTATGATAAAACAAGTTAAAACCATATCCTGAAAATATTAAACATTAATAAACGA
Source organism: Coracias cyanogaster (assembly GCA_033124195.1). NCBI lineage: Eukaryota > Metazoa > Chordata > Aves > Coraciiformes > Coraciidae > Coracias > Coracias cyanogaster. Next base: position 29,656 of record JAVSBS010019862.1, read on the forward strand.
GTACCTCAGTCCCACTTTCCAAGGCTAAAGGACAATACGCAGCAAATATTTGTACGGCGAAAATGAATATATTGCCATCTTGGTGTTAGAGATTCTGACACTGATGTTGCTGTACAGCTGAAAATCTCATAAATCTATTAGGTTTACGATATGCAGTACTGTTTTATCTGCTGGGTTTGATAAGGAGAACCCTTAGGGATGTAATTGGTGCTACACTGGCACATGTTTCGGTGTTTGTTCTTCAGGTTCAGTCGTGCTGATTTATATCCTCTAGGTCTATTGCCAAGGCCAGATTTTTAGCGGGGTTTTTGTACAAGAGGTAATCAAGTCTGTTGGGAGCATTTAGGTGAAGGATAAATACTGAAATGATGAAGTGTGCGGAGTTTTGTGGTCTGAAGATTTCTGCAGTGAGCTAAATGAAATGCCTGGTAATCAGATGTGTGAGGCTCAGCATCTGTACCGGCTGTATACCCACTGAGGTCAGACCCTGGCAAATCCAGGGTCCAAAATCACATGGGACTTACCTGACCACATATAGGTGCCTGCAGCATGTACATATGTTGCCCAGGGGATGTGGTTCCTCCATTCCTGGATGTGTTCAAGGCCAGGTTGGATGGGGCCTTGAGCAACCTGGTCTAGTGGGAGGTGTCCCTGCCCGTGGCATGGGGGTTGGAACTAGATGATCTTTAAGGTCCCTTTCAGCCCAAACCATTCTATGATTCTATATCTGACAGAGCCATCTCAAACATCTGTGCGGTCTGTGCAAGTGGCACCATGGCCACTGCTTGTCTTGTTTGACCTCAAAGTCACTTATCAGATAAACTGCTCCCCCCAAATACACAATTCTCTCCGCACGGCGAGCCCATCCGTAGATGAGCACCAACTCAAAGGCACGCAACTACAGCAGCCAGGGCTGACAGTTACACCTGGTGTCCATACAATGGATACGTGTGCTGAATACACACATATACGTGTGCGTATAAAAAAAAGAACCTTTACGTGCATATAGAGAGATCCTTTTTATTTTTGTATTCTAATACTTTATTGAATTTAAATTAAAACAGATCTTCTACAATTTGAACTTTTAACGGACTAGTTATTGTCATTCTGCTGTAATTGCTCTTTAATGTCATTTGAATAACAATCGGAAAGGGGAAAACAAAATTTATGTGCAATTAAACAGCTGCAGCTGCACCAAACACAAGTGTGTGAAAGTTTCCAAATAGGAACTTTAATTTGGCAGTGATTTTGGCAAATAAGTGTCCTTTTAGTGCAACTCAACATCTGTGTGTAGTTTAAAAGTTTTGTTACCTCTTAGATAATTAGCTGCCTAGCTTTCATTGTGTTTTAATGTGGTAAAAGACCCCAGTATAAAATATTCCAGCTTTAAAAATAGCAAACTGTGTGTGTTGTGCTCTTGTTAAATTTTTGTGCGTTTCCACAGTTAGCCATCAGTAACGGGTATGAAAATATCTAAGCTGTGTTCCTTTTAAAAGAGCATGTCAAGTCCTGGTCTAGCAGAAAATACTTGGGCGAAAATCAATATACATACACATCCTTCCCACACTTGGCTAGAAAATAACATGTTATTATTTGAATTGTCATTGAATCCTGGTGCAGTGTGAAAGAGCTTTACTTGGAAAAAGTACCATGCGATTGTCCAGAGATGGATCCTCTTTGCTTAGAGAAAGCAAGCTGCAGTGGTTTGGAGGTGTTTGGCTTTGTGAGCCCCATGTGTACAACAGACCCTCTTAAAAGCCTTAATTTCTAAAATATGAACTTTGACTTTTAATCTGCCATTTTTATAGAGACTCTTTACAAGTCTCACTGAATACATGACTGAGCAGAGCTGTTGTTCCATCAAATCCTTCCATACTAGAAGCAGGGGGGCAATTTAATGAATCTAATAGGAGACCAACATAAACCAGATGAAATAAATGAGTTACACAGCAAGTGGTGAACATCTAGACCTTGCTGCCTTGAGAAATTGTGGAGGTAGATTGTATAAGACTGGAAAAAAGACAGAACTA